>CM062818.1:2023677810-2023968212 GCA_031772625.1 Pinus tabuliformis | reverse complement strand
AAGCTTCCATACCTCTCCACGAGCTACTTGCTAGCAACAATATAGTTATCAGCATTGTCCGTCATGACTTGGACAACATATGCGTACCTATCTCCTGGATGAAGTATATCCATAATTCATCATAATAGTTGTGCATCTTGACATATGCATATGCATCCAATAGATTTTGATATTTCCCCCCTTGGGACAATGAAATGAAATGATATTTTAATGTCCATGAGACTAAATTAGTCTATGGGCCATTAGTTCGTTGCTTTTCGCCTTTTGCATTTCAATCCTTTCTTATTCAAATTGATGATGAGTGGCCCAACCTTCCAACAATTCCCTTGCTGAAAACACAATGCCAAAGAAATTGATGCTTAACATATTCCCATAAACTTTCTCTGATGTCTTTGAATGCACCATATTCCAAAATTGAAATGTTTTTCCGATTCCCACTGCCCCAGACGTGCAAAATGTACCACCCGTTCTTCACCAAGCTTCTTTAGGCCTTTTCCACCTTTCCTGTTTCACACCGAAGTTGATGCAAGTGGTTCTTAATAAGCAATAAAAATCTTTGCCTCCATGAAATGCTAGCTCCAATGAACTCTTTTTGTGTTGATCACACATAGGGTTGAATTCCTCAATGTAGTACTTCTTCTTTCTACCCAACTCTTTTCCCATACACGTTTACAAAACTTCTCCATAACAAAATTTTTTAGCTCCTTGCTATTTGTGGGACAGGCATTGAGGTAGATATTCCATTTTTGCATCCATGTGTAGTTTTGTTTCATCCATGTTTTCTTTCTTTCACTCATGCCTTCATTGAAGATAACATTAGGCCATCTACCTACTCCTATTTGCTCAATTCTTTTTAGATATCTTATGAGCCGCACCATAGCAATTGCTTCGATGGGAGTTGCTCCTGTTTCACTCAACATTATCTCATAAGGTACTGAACTTTTTATTTTGAACTTGCTCATGATCAAGCTTTTTTGGATTTTCTCTAATTTGTTTCCATTTTGAGACGGGGGTGCTGCTAGCCCACAATTCACACCCATATAGCATCACTAGACAAACTAGGAGTCCAAAAAAGCACTTTAATCGTTTTCCAATCCCATAACTCTGCCTCTCTACATCTATTTTGAAGAGCATATAATGCTTTCCACCCTCCTAATAATTCTCTTCTTTCTGCAGTCCTCACAATTAAGTTTGTTGTTGAAATCACTCTTGAGGTACTTGTACTCATTTACTTCTTCAAGAGTGTTGCTTTCAAAGAAGAACATATGTTGGCTCTGCTTCCTCTTATTAGAGAAAATCATTATTTTGGTCTTGCCTAGTATTTACTTGCATCCCCACTGCTCTACAAAAATGCTCAAGGGCATATAGGTGCATTTGCAATCCATGGGCCGATTTAGAAATCGATACAAGATCATCAACATATGCACATTGAACTGGCCATCCAATAGTGATCTGGCCATCCAAATAAAGCTACTTGTAGTCCAAGTGAATGTGAATCCTGTAATCTTGGAGAAGAGTAAAGTGTAAAGCCTCTGAGTTAAACTGGGGAGTAGTCGCTTAAGTGTCTTAGAGTATTAATATGAGCTGAGTCAAGCCAGGAGAGGAGTATCAGTGCACACTAGCTTAATTAAGTGTCTATCTTAGTTTAGTAGCCAAGCATTGGAGAAAAATCCGAACACTTTGGATGATGTGGAGATCTCATGGAGTAGGAGTGATGATCAAGTGAAGAAAGGTTTAATGGAATCAAGTGAAAAGTGAAGTGGACCACCCATGCGTGGAGTAAGATAAGATAAGATAATTTTATTAATGTCCAACGAATGACCATAAATAGGTCAATGGGAATGAAAGATACAACTAGTACGAGTACAATGTGGGTGTGGAAACGCAACTCCTAGAAAATGCCAAAGCTAAATCTAGGATAAAATGAACTAAAGAAGGATACAATAATAGGACAACCTCATCAACAAGTATATAACCAGATCATGTAGAAGGCTAAGAGAATTAGTCCATTGTTAGGGTTTGATGATGTCAAGAATGCTCGAGTTTGATAGCTAACGGTGAGGGGGGTGACAATGGTGTTTGCTTGCTATCAGAGTCCTTTGGATCAAACAAGGAGTCTAGTTGCATGATCTTGGGGCGGATGTGGGAGCGAGGGTACTCCTAACATTTGAGTTCAAAGGAAAGAAGCTCTAGATAATTCTTTGGCTGCTCCACTGGGGTTGGGAAGGAACTCATCCGGGTGGGGGGGTGTTCGGTAACCGTCTGGTACTAAACCCTTTGATGCTTTGGGTGTGAGTGAATTGATGTGTTGTTCGACACTGTGCAATGGTTTAGAGGGTAGTGATTCGCCTTCCAAAGGGGGGGGGGGGCTGAGGGAAGACCCAAGGTCTCACTGCTCTACTATTTGAAATACCTTGGAACTTAGCTTGTTGCTTGTTGCTCCGATCAACCAGATCACCTGAAAGTATGATGTGATCATTCCAGTCATCCCGAGTGAGGCGGGGTATGTAGGATCTGAGATTTGTGTCTAAATATCTCCCTGATGAAGAGGGTTAGGCATCTCTGGTTGGGATATTGGAAGATGGTAGAGAGGGATCCTCCCAACTCCTTGTATAGGAAATGATATCGTCCTCTGATCTCATAGTATATGGGGCACCGTAGGATGAGGTGAATCTCGGTCTCCAGCTCCTGCAGGTGGCACAACTGG
This sequence comes from Pinus tabuliformis, assembly GCA_031772625.1. NCBI lineage: Eukaryota > Viridiplantae > Streptophyta > Pinopsida > Pinales > Pinaceae > Pinus > Pinus tabuliformis. The sequence continues at coordinate 2,023,965,505 of CM062818.1, read as the reverse complement.
CAGACCTTATTAGGTTGTCGTATATAGTGATCCGTCTCCAACCCAAGTCAATGTGACCCAACTCGAAGCTATCCCAGTGGGATCCTAAGTGAGTGCATCCAGTTCTTGTGAGTATAATGTGGGACAAATGATGAGGCCATCCTGCAACTCCAAAAAATGCTCTAGGTAGAAGGACATCTTTGAGCCAAGGCTCATTTAGGGGGATGTCCAAGTGACCTGAATGTATAATCTATAGATATCCTCTCTAATGGCCTAATTTAGTATCTGTCGAGTCGGTAAGAGATGTGTTGGTTCGTCAAGGGAGTAACTAAATGGAGGAAGGTGCTTTGGGGAGATGGTTATTGATTGAAGAGTTGAGATGTCTTTGCAAACCATCCACGAGCATGACCTGAGGGGGTGTATGAAGTGATGGCCTTTGAAGAACAAAGTGCAAGATAGGGGTCTCTCTCTCTCTCGATAGTGGAGTCTTTGAAAGCCCTGATTCTATGGAGGAAAGAGACCAAGCGGAAAATGACCTCAAGGCGCAAAGGGCGTACCCCGAACTGTGCTTGAATAATTTGCTATGGACTCTCTCCATCATGGTCCAATATGACTGTAGGAAATTGGGTCCCCAAACTTCATAACCATAGAGGACCGTGAGTTTGATAATGGCCTCCTTGAGGTGGAGTTTGGACAAGATGTCTTGGAATTGTGCCTGGAAGCACTATTGCTCAATGACGGCTAGGGAGCCATAATCTTTACTGATTCAAGGTTGGAAGTTTTGTTGCATACCAAATCTAGCCCCTGTGAATTTTACCCCCAAGTAGGTGTAAGATGTGATGATCTCGATCTCTGTCCTGCAGTCGTAGAAGTGTAGGTCTGCAATAGAGTTCTTCGAGGCATTGAAGATCAGAACGTTGCTCTATCCAAGTAGACCTTCAATTATTGAAGGTCACAAAAACTGGCCATTTGTAATCCCTCAGGAGTAGAGGCCAACGAGATCGAATCATCAACAAAGAGGAGCAAGGAGATCAAAACATGGTGCAGTAGGTAGCCATAACCCTCCTGTATGTGCTCATATGGAAATATTCAAGCTCATCAGTGTAATCCCAAAGAGAGTCAGAGAGGGGACACACTTGCTTCACCCCAATGGCACTCTAATTGAAGTCTGAAAGACCATGGGTCATCGTGAGGCTCCCCAATATTGACTCATAGAGTGTCTTGATAGTAGTTAAGAGGGTCTTTGATATGCCAATGCCACAGAGTCTCTGAAATAATGCCCTCCTCCCCCCCCAAAGTCATCAAAAGCTTTTCAGAAATGTACAAAGCAACTGTAAACCCGCAAAGAATGATGGCAGGCCTCGACAATGATGGCTCTCAGGGTGAAGATATGATCACTTGTCTGGTCGTTTGGTGGAAGCTTGCTTGTCCTCTAGCTCTGAGATGTCGATTGTGTTAAAATTGGCAACTAGGTGTTAATCTAGGTTGTCATTGATGTCAATATGGCATTGACTGAGGTGTCAATACTCTTGAGAAGCCTGGTTCCAGATGATGATGTCTTGCCCTAAGAAGTTGCCAAGTGTCTGATTGGTGATCTAGTCCCTAGGTACAAGCCCTTGATGTGAAGAACTACACTTAATGAAGCCATACTTGTGATGATGTTATACTCTTATATGTCCACACTTAATGATGGTGCTTGATGAGGGTTGGAAGACTAAGTGATGACGTGACTGATGATTGAAAGAGACTTTCCTAATGATACTGCCTACAACATATCACTGCACCATTATATGATGACATGAGATGATACACTCATTATTGCATACACTCATGATGACATAAATGCAACACTCCTACATGATGACACACTCATACATTGATAACAATGAAGAACCCGCTGTCCCAAATATTACTCATGCTGTCCTAAACTTTTTATGCATAAAATTTAAGGACAGTCACAAAGAAAAATATTTTTTGCCAACTTAGAGGCATCTTTTCTCAATGGGACCTAGACCATCTTAAAGAGGATTTTTTCCTCTTTCCAATGAGCCCTTACTTGCCCCGAAACTCCCAGCGGTTGATGAAATAATGAATTTTTAAGGTAAAAAATATGAAATTGCAGGCTAGCCGACCTACACTTGTCATTCATGTCGGCCTCCCTCCATAAGACACGTCCATTCATCTTAAACGTCAAACCAGTATTAATATGAGTTCGGACTCCTCATTTTAACCATCAGATTTCGGTGATCAATTCAGAGAAGAACCACAGAAGGAAAAAAAAAGCCGAGGAGGACAGAAAAGGTATAGAAGTTGTAAAGAGAACAAAGTAGAATAAAAGGGAGAGATCAAGGGTAAAAGGAGTATTTTTCTAATGTTTGTAAGCAGAACAAGATCTCTGATTAAGAAAGTCTTCTGGGCATATTTTTTGTGATATCTAGAGTCAAATTTGTGGAGAAACAAAGGCCTGTTTTGAGGCCCTATCCAAATCTGATAGAGGCCTAATTCGGCCTTCTTGTGGCCTCCATCTAAAGACAATTCACACTCTATCTGAAGCCCATCTAAGTGAATTTCATGAGCAGTCAAGTGTGAAAATCTGACTGTATTGACTGCAGACCTGAAACATTTAATTGCTGGAACAGACCTGGTCCTGAAGCTTCTATTTGGCCTCTTTGAAGCAGACCTTATCACTCTTAAAGATCAGACTTTATTTAGAGGACCTTCTGGAAGCTACAACCAATTTTTTTGTATATAGTTCTTTGAAGCATTACTGAGCATTGTTTTAGAACAGACTTATGCAGACTTTGGAGTAGCTGTTGACCCTTGTGCATAAATGTTTTGAAGCAGACTTTCTTGACCAGAACTTTGATCTAATCCTTCTTGTTGAGCTAATATAGAGCGGGCATCCTTGTCTCCACCTGGAGCACTATTGGAGACAACCTTATTAGAGTAAATTTTGAAAGCTGTTTGGAAGCCCAGGTTATAGGAGCAGTTTTGGGACAAACTAAAGGAAACCTTGAAGAATACTTGAAGTGGACAAATCCTGTTGTTGGATAAGAACCTTGAAGAAATTTGGAACCTTGATTAAAGGAGCAGGTGTTTGGAGCACCTTTTGAAGTACTCTTGGAGAAGTCTATTAAAGACACCTTGATCAATTCTTGAAGACATTTGAAGGACTTATAAGACACTCGTAGAGCTGCCTATTAAAGATACCTTGGAGGATACTTGAAGATATTTGGAAGACTTGTAGAAGCTAGTCTTGAAGATATTATTGGAGACCATGATGATGCCCTCATGAGGTAACCTTGAAGAAGTTGCTTGGGTATGATGAAGAGCAGTGGTGACACCTTCTATATGATAAGGTTGTCATTGATGATGTAGCGAGAAGACTACAGTGAAGCTAAAGATTGACAGGGCTCGGTGAAGAAGACCTTGGAGCCGTGAAGTACAACCAAACATACCTTGACAAAGTGAAGCTATAGGGTTGGAGCCCTAGAGGATCGGAGTCCTCAAGAAATCAGGTTGGACCCTGTACCAGAGAAGGGTTTGTGACCTAGGGTTGGAGCCTCTAAATGCAAGGTTGGTGCCTTTAGAAGATAGGGTTGGTGCCCTGGAGGTCGGAGCCTCATAAAAGTCCAAGTTGGTGCTTGGCAACAGGTTGGAGCCTGCGAAATTGAAAATTGGTGTCTTCATCTAGGGTTGGAGCCCTAATACATTGTACTTGATTTATTGTGATTTTTTTTAATAAAAGCATTTATTCTTATTGTTCATTTTGTGTTCTAAATATAAGTGATCTAACTGGTAAAAGCAACAATTGAAAAGAAATACTAATTCACCCCCACTCAACATTTCCAACATTAGGGCCAAACTCCACATGTGTCATCTTATTTATGACAACTGATATTTTTCTTGGATTCCTCTCTCAGATAGGTGTAGGATTTATCTAAAGATCATCCAATTTCGACATGTACAAATGAAGTTATGAATTTATTTTGATTATGGATAAATTGTCAAGGTCGGCCAACAAACTTATGTAGGCTCAGAAGCCCAACAGTCACGTCTATTCATCCTCAACATTTGCTATAAATACATGATGACTTAACCTCATTTGGATACACTCATCCTCACACATCTGTCCCTTTCCACATGTTCGAAATTTAAGGAGAGTGAAATTTTAGGAGGCTGAAATTTCAGGAGACCGAAATTTCAAGAGACCGAATTTTTGGACTGTTTTAACAGACTTTGACTGGGCTGAATTTGATTGTTTTGAGGGCTGTTTTATCTTGCTGTTTGGAGGCCGAAGTTGACTAAAGTTGACCATTTTGTTGAGGGTCAAATCTACCATGTTGACCAACATTGACTTTTCTGGTTAGGGCTCTTTTACTTCTGTTACAAAATATCAGATTTGTAAATTGTACTCTCTCTGCTGAACTATTGAAGACTAAAAGAAGATTTGATCAAGGGTTTCCCCACATTGGGGTTTGTCCTTGGCTGGTGCCACATCTTGTGTCCTCTTGTCTTGGCTTGTCTTCTACTGTTTATATTTATGCTCTATCTGCATTTTACTATCATGTTGGAAGATTTTGAAGTAAAATTTCTCTAAAGCATAGAACATACCATTGTTGCCTAAAATTAACAGATTGCCACTGGTGTAGAATTGTGGCATAAAGCTTGGAGAATGTGTGGCCCACCATGATAGTTTTGTAGTTATTTAAATCAACACTACTCCTAGATTTGTGGATCGGATGGATGATGTGTCTTGTCCAAGAGGGGGGGAAGGTTAAAAATATTTGCAATATACGACTCAAGTGACTGGATGCCATGCTTGAGGAATTCAACCTAAAACCCATCCTCATCAGCTGCTTTGTTGGTACTCAAAGCTCTGGTTGCTCTCTTGATTACCAATTCAAAGAAGAGGTGGCATAAGGTGGGAGGGGAGGGGATACAAGTGGGGGGTTGTCTAGGGATGTCGTAAAGGGAGGTGGTGTGGGAGAACATGGTATGGGGGTCAAGGCCAGGAGAGATGGTGTGATGTCTAGGAAAGAGGGCCGCAAAAAATCTTTCGAGGTGTGGCTGAGAGCATCACAAAGTTCTCGTTTTTCGTTGGGAGAGGAATGTTCATGTTTGTGGCAAACTAGTCTATGGTAAGCTTTGCAAAGGCTAGGGGAGGAAGATGGGTCATGCATAAGCGTGAGGTGTAATTGTGTAAACACTTACAGAAAGATTTGCACTCATCATCAAACCAATGGTTCATAGGACAGGTACCAAGGGTAGTTTCATGGTGAGACTTGGGAGTGGAATGGGGGTAGGACTCAAGAGTCAAGGCTTCTTCCATGAGGGCTGCAGAAAGTGTGTCGTATTTAACTATGGTTGTGTCTAAGGCTTTAAATTTAGAGATGGGAGGGAACGTCTTGAGGCGGGTATTGTAGGCATCTGCATAATATCTATCAAAAAAGAGTGAAATGAGGATGAAGTGGAGAGAGGAAACCAATGTGCATTAGTCCTCTTGAGATGTGCATTAGTTCACTGAGAGGAGATGATCTTAATCCAACTGAAGTTTAACTAGAGAGGGATAATTAGACTATAAAGTGAAGTGGAGTGAAGAGAGCATATGCAATTAGATAACTCGTGAGACAACCTCATAGACTCCATGCATGCATGTGACTTGGCTAACTCCAAAAAAATGCCAGGTCGCTCTTTGATCCAAGCATTCGTCCTAGTAGTTTGCAGTTGACACACTCAAGCGACCTAGTTAACTCATTGACGCACTTAGTCCAATGTAGATGACTCACCGCCTCACTTAATCTCATACATGAATCCAATTTTGGCCATGTGTCACCCTCATAAGTTGACATATGTCCCAACTAAATGTTGCCACATGTCGTCACTAGAGGTTGCCACATGTCACCCCTGCTGTAACACTCTCCTCCCACATCTACCCAAGTAATCAGCCAACCGGGGTAAACATGTGATGAGAAGTTACTATGATATGATTCGACTCCCTATGTATCGGTTAAGGAAGTGGAACTTGCGGAACACATCACACAACCTTCCTCATCAACAACAGAACTCCAAGGAGCCATCCCAACCATTCAGGTAACCAGCCTCTGAGACCAACAAAAGTTTTAGTGCATCAAACCATTGGACGCTCCCTTGATATGGACAAGGGTGCGACTGAAAACCTCCAGACGCACACACATCATGGGTATGCATGTGACTGGGGACTTTTCCCAGTCATTCTAAGCCTGCGACCCACCTCAGCTAAACCACCTCACCCTCATAAATAGAAACCAGGCTTTACCGCAATCTACACTAGATCACTAGGCCAAAACAATAAACATGTAATAACAAGATTTACCATGATCTCCACTAGATCACTAGGCCAAAACAAGCATGGATGCCATCGAATTTATCCACCTACACCGTGAGGAATTTTCCTGTCTCCTAGTCTCTAGGCTTTACTGCAAAACACACCGGAACACTAGGCCATAACCGAGACACCAGTCTATGGGCTTACCACAATCCACATCGGATCACTAGGCCCTAATCGAGACTCCACTCTCCAGGCTTTACCGTATATCCCATCCGGGATTACTAGGCCTGATGGAGATCACCCACCTCTAGGCTTTACTGCCATTCATCGGTCGAGGATTCCTAGGTCCACTAAGGCAACACAAAATCCAGCTTTACCGCAACCCACAATCCGGTTCAGGGGTTACTAGGCCATGTGTTCTTTTATTCAGAGATCCACCTCACTCAGCTTCGAATCCATCCGACAATCCAACTCAACCAAAACATGAGAACCCCATCACACCATGGCTATCCGGAAATGGCAAGGCTAGGTTGAAAACATTGTCACACCTAGAAAAACCCATGCCATGACAACAAAGAACCACATGCAATACCATGCACGCCAAATCTAGCAAGGAAATCACACATGCAAATCGATACTTGCAAAGAATCTTGTTGCAACTGCTTGATCCTGCTCTTCCTTGCTTGATCTCTGCTTCCTCTTTGCCTCCTTTGCCTTTCTTGATCCAATGCTGAAATGCTCCAAGAAAAATCTAGGTGTCCAAGAGTGCAAGAGAGAGAGAATAGAGAGAGAGCTCCAAAACTGAACTGACAAAAGGTAACACTGACCAAGCCTGAGCAAAAGCTTGTCCAATGTCAATTGATCCTCAGAAGCCTTTTTATTAATGAGGCCTCTATTTTCTTCAATTACCATTATTTTCCTTCATTTTCCTCCTCACATGCACCCTGTGACCTTTCACCTTCCTTTTATCCCAATTTCCATTATTTCCATAAATAAATGTGCCAAAAATGCCATTTTGCCTTTTCAATGCCTTTGCCATTGCCTTTGCCAAATTTCTTTCGCCATAATAACCGAAATGAACACCCACTAGGATATTTTGCCTACCATTCAGCTTGGAATACGTGTCCCATGACCTTGGTCTTATATTTTTTTTACATGGATTTTTAAGCAGGGTTGTTACACCTGCATGACCACTTCCAAAAATAGAAAGTTGTTAGCACACCCACAAGATTATACTCATTGGATTCGACTCTCAGTGAGGAGCTCGAATATGTAACAAGAATTAACATGCAATCACTTGCGAAAAATAGAAATGTCTCGCATATCTATGAAATTATACTCATCATACATGATTTTCAATGAGGAGTTTGAATATATGATCATATCTTATCTACAATTGTTGTTAAAAGTAGCCCCGTCTCACATATCACCCGAAAGTAGCTTATTGAAGTTGTGAACCTGCAAAGATCTCAAGTATACCATCATCATTCACATGCAAGTCTTTGAATTTTGTCTCCTAAAAGTAGGGGGGTTGCTAAAAATAACAATTCTCTCCAATTTGACAAAAGATTGTGCAAAACCTGTATTTGAACAACCATAACATCGTTGAGCCAATAATGTAGTTGAACTCCATGGGCACTAACCCCAGGCTCAAGCAAAGTTGTCTCTGAATATATCTTTGAATGTTTAGCATAATGAAATGTTTGGTCCTTAACCCTCCAAATTTGCAAGGGTACAAATCTAGGGGTTAATAGTACCAAATTCGCTGAGTCAAAGCATGACTCATATGGTATAAGAGGCCAAGTTGCCCATGCATAGCCCCATTAGAGGAATTTGGATAGATTAGATTGGAATTGCAAAATTAGCTTGTGAATTTTAAAGATGACAAGGTTAGGCAAACAAAGATGGTTGTAGCATGTTTTTCAAACTCTAAAGTTAAGCCATTTAGAGCCTCAGCGATCATGCATTAATGTAGTTGAACTCCATGGGCACTAAGCCCATGCTCAAGCAAAGTTGTCTCTGAATATATCTTTGAATGTTTAGCATAATGAAATGTTTGGTCCTTAACCCTCCAAATTTGCAAGGGGACAAATCCAGGGGTTAATAGTACCAAATTGGCTGAGTCAAAGCATGACTCAAATGGTATAAGAAGCCAAGTTGCCTCATGCATAGCCCCATTAGAGGAATTTGGATAGATTAGATTGGAATTGCAAAATTAGCTTGTGAATTTTAAAGACGACAAGGCTAGGCAAACAAAGATGGTTGTAGCATGTTTTTCAAACTCTAAAGTTAAGCCATTTAGAGCCTCATCAATCATGTATTTTGTTAATATATATATATATATATATATATATATATATATATATATTGAAAAAAAATTGATAAATTCGCCCTTTCATACATATACACATATACATACATATATTTTGTTTTTATTTTTATTTTTAATTACAATTTAAATATTTTATTTATTTTTTAATAAGCCAAGTCATTGAAGTAAGACCAGTCCGAGTTGACCCTTGACTAATTCTAGGTTTGAAAACATTGAGTGGGAGTGCAAGTGTAGATCCTAACGAAAAACATACCCATCTTCTAAGGTCAAATGTTAGATTTTTAAGTTATTCCTAAACTATTTACATAATGTTTGGTTGTGCTTCATGGGATTTGGGGTGCATTTTGTATGTTCGCCGCTGTATTGTTCATGATGGAAATGTGCAGTTGAGAATCGAGATAGCTTGCTTAGTAGTGCTTGACCTTAGTTCATTGCAGGCTTGGGGTTCTTCTCTTATGCATTGGAGATCTCTTGGTAGGTTGGTGGAGGACCTTGACTGGGGCTTTTGAGGAGCCACTTGTTACATAGTGCCCTATAGGGTATGTGGAGCATTGTGTATCGTGGAGGAGGACTTCAAGTCCTAGGTGACATGTGGAAGCTTAGTTTCTTGTTTGGAGTATTGGAGATGGCTCAAGGATGCTTGAGGTTTTGACAATGTTCTTGTAGCCAGTAGTTGACCTAGTGGAGTACATTGCTTTGTAGGATTGTTGGGAGACCATGGAGGTTCATGATGGAATGGTGTTGACTTGCCTTGTGTAGCTACATCACCTCGATGTCATTATTATACATGACATTTCTATTGAAGCATGACACTTGTACTCTGTTCTCACTTAGATTTTATAGGCATAGTGCAACAACGACTCAGGTCAGGGGCTATCACTTTGATCCCCGACCTCTTTGTTCTAGTTGTCTCCCAACAACAAGCTATGGGGGGTAGTCCCTATGGAATATGAGAATGGAAGGCTTGTTTGCAACCAACAAGTCCAAGAGACACGATTGAATGGCCTAACCACTTGGTTGATTTAGCAAGTTTTAAGGATTAGATTAGATTAATATGTGAGACTAGTGCCTTATGGAGTCAATTACTTGCTTTAGATCAATTAAATACCAAATGACCGAATGAACAATCGTTGCTTAGATGCTTTGCTATCCTAGATGAGATGCAAGCCTTATGATCTAGGTGAGATGCAAAGAATCTTGATTTATTTTAATTATATACCTAGCTAAGTGTATCCCTTAATCCTTATCTATTTTGAGGCTAGTCTCAAAAGTAGGTTGTAGAGAGAAGTCAAGGCAAAGCAAGCAAAGGCTTGGTTAACGAGACGTTCCCTTGAAATCTAACGTACCCGATGCCTGCGGCGCTGCAGAGATTGCAACTTTGACAACTGCAAGGTCACCGTTTTAACCACTAGAGAGGGTCTAGCGTTCACAAGCTAAGAGATGAAGGGTGTTCCTATCTCTCTATCAACCAAGCTTATGCTTGGAGGTAAGTTGATTAATGCACAACTAGGCCTAGAATGCAATGCAAGATGATTGAGTGATCTTGAGTTAAGATTGCTTATGATCCTTAGTACTTAATACAATTTATCTTTAGTTATCACGTAAAAGTACTTAGTGAATGAAGGACATGTGAAAATTCTATCACTGCAAGAATTGATTTATTTTACCTACTTATTTGCCAATAACTTATTTACGAAAAACCCTTTCGCAAATATTAAAATAAATTCTGCTGTAGATATCACACCATAATACAGAAACAAACACATGCTCAAGAATCAACACATCAACATAGATATTTTGGACAAATGTCCCCAATAAAACCCAATGCGGGAAAACCAATATAGCATAGGCGGATTTTATTATTCAGCAATTCTTTAGTACAACTGGGTGCCAAATTGGCTTACCCAACAGAGAACAAATTCTCTAGCACTTCTCCCAACCTCAGCGTCAGGCTTACTGGCCTCTACGCAGTTCCTAGACTTACTGTGTCAACTCTTGCCTCTCTGCGTCAACACTGGGCCTTTATACGTCACCCACACATGCCTTCTAGTGACTGCGCAGTCTGTTGCCTCTGCGTCTGCCCGAGAGGCTCTGTGTCTGCCTCTCCAACCTCTATGTTGGTCTTTTGGTGCTAATCCCGTCTTTTTGTTCTGTACCCACTGCCTCTTGCTGCTCCCTAGACCACTAGTTCGAATTTTCTCAGCTAACTCCACTCCAGAAATCGAACTGACTGGTCTCCCTCAGTGTGTTCTCTAATTGACCCTCAAACCTCTTCTTATACTTTTCTTGTTGGTTCTTCAACGATTGAGATTAAATCTCTAATCAACGACTAAGATTAGATTTGGCTTGATCCATGACTTTTGGAACCTTCTAACCCAATTTTATATTAATACCCATTAATATTTTATTTTTCCTAAGTTTAGACTTAGGAACTCCATTAAAAATATTAATTATTTTAATATCTCCCAAACGGTTAGAATCTGCCCAAACCATTTTTGGGTCTTGGAGATCTCATGTGCTTTAGCCTCTCCACCAATTTTCATGGCTAGAGCACATCCGATGCTACCTCAAATCAACACTCCCTCTTAGCGAGGACTGTGCTCTAGTAATACTCCACACTGAGCATTACTCTGATCATACGACATTGGTACCTGTGCTGATGCTAAGCCTCCCTGCCCAACATCCTCTGCACTGCTGCATCCTGTACTACTGCCCATGGCTCTATCACTGCCACTGCTACATCTGTACTGCAGCTCCCTCTGCATCCGTGCTACTGCTGGTCCATTCCCAACACTGCATCTGCACTGCAACTCCCTCTGCATTTGTGCTGCTGCTGGTCCTTCTTCCCAACACTGCTATTGCATTGGAAACTCCTCATCATGTTGCATCATGCTATTGTTGACTGCTATTGCACGATAACATCATACCCATTTCTGCTACTGAAATGGATTCTTTATCATCCCCATCTTCTCCCTGAAATAATCAAACTTGGTTCTTCCAAGGGCCTTGGTAAGGATGTCTGCCACCTGTTCTCTTGTAGGAGTGTAGCTCAACTGTACAACTCCTCGTTGGACACAGTCTCTGACAAAGTGACACCGGATATCAATATGCTTTGACCGATCGTGAAACATTGGATTCTCAGAGAGCTTGATGCGACTCTGATTATCGCACATGATCTTGGTCGCCTCCATCTTTCTTCTGAATAGGTTCACAAGCAATTTTCTAAGCCATCTGGCCTCGCACAAAGTTGTGCTCGCCGACATATATTCTGCCTCAGATGAGCTCAGAGCCACGAACTTTTGTGTCCTACTGCACCAGGAAGTCATTCCTGATCCAATGTTGAAACAGTACCCAAAGGTACTTTTTCGATCCACTAAACTTCCTACCCAATCTGCATCAGTAAATCCACTCAATCTGATATCCTTACCCTTGGTGTACAAGAGTCCATAATCGACTGTTCTCTGTAAATACCTGAGAAAGTGTTTGGCTGCTGCCCAATGCGCCCTCTTCAGTTCCACCATGAACTGACTGAGGGTGTTGACAGCATAGCAAATGTCTGGTCTGGTATTGACTAGATACTTCAGGGACCATATGAGCTGTCTGTATAGGGTGGGATCAACATCCTTGTCTTCTGATGCATCAATCTTCTTCCAGTTGGTGATCATTGGAGTAGCCATGGGTCTACAGTCCTCCATCTTGGATCTTTTTAGGATTTCTGTATCATACCTCCCTTGCCCAAGGAAGATCTCTCCCTTTTGTTGCCAAACTTCCAACCCTAGGAAGTAATGCATTAGTCCCAAATACTTCATATCGAATTTTGTGACTAGATTCTCTTGCAGTCCCCAATGAGCATGGACGATCCTGTCAGAAAGAGATCATCCACATACAATACTAAGATTAGCGGCTCATTCTCTATAACCAGATAGTAGAGATTCGGATCCGCGTCACTCTTGACAAATCCCATCTTCTGCAAGTAGCCATCGATTCGACCATACCATGCTCTAGGTGCTTGTTTCAGCCCATATAAGGCTTTCTTCAATCTGCATACATGAGACTTCTTCTCATGTGTCTTAAAGCCCTCTGGTTGTTTAATGTATACTTCTTCTTCTATTACCCCGTTCAGAAAAGTTGTTTTGACATCCATTTGATGAATCTCCCACCCCATCTGAGCTGCAAGAGATATCACGGTCCTAATAGATGTATACCTGGCTACTGGGGCGAAGGTCTCCTCGTAGTCAATTCCTTCCTTTTGAGCATACCCCTTAGCCACAAACCTGGCCTTATATTTCTCAACACTGCTTTCTGCAGCATATTTGATCTTGTAGATCCATCTCGAACCTACTACTAATTTGTCTTGAGGCCTTGGTAGTACCTCCCAAACATCGTTCACCATTACGGAGTTGTACTACTCTACTATCGCATCCAGCCATACTTGATGTTGAGCTGCCTCGTGAAAACTGGCAGGCTCCCCATCTTGAGTTACTAATGCTTGATATCTATCTGGCTGTTTGCGCTCCCTCTTATTGTTCCTTGGCGCACCGATGAAGTCCTTTGCATCTCGCAGAATCTGACGAAGTTCCCTGCTCGTTCTTCCTTTGCCAGCAGGTGCTTCTGTTAGCTCCTCCTCATCCTGAGATTCTTCCTGATCTAAGGAAATTTTTTTACTTCCGTTGGTGGAAGAGGTTTGACCAACGACTCCTCTTGTAATTGCTCCTCGGAAGGCATTTCTTGAGATTTTATGAAAGTCCTGTCCTCCATGAACTTCACATCTCGTCGAACTACTACCTTCCTGCTCCTTGGAAGATAGATTCTGTATGCCTTAGCGTTCTCACTATATCCCACTAGATATCCATTCTTTGTAGTTTGATCTAGCTTCTTCCTCTTTTCCTTGGGTACGCGGCAATATGCTGAGCTCCCAAATGTCCTGAAATAATGACTTTAGGCGTCTTCCCTGTGAAAACTTTCTCTGGAGTAATCTTGCTTAATGCTTGATGAGGAGTCCTGTTTTGAACATAGACTGTTGTGTTGCATGATTTTGCCCACAAGAATTTTGGCATATCCTGATCATACATCATGGCCCTGATTGTTTCTACAATAGTCTTGTTCTTCCTTTCGGCTAGTCCATTATGCTTTGGATTGTAAGGAGTTGTCCACTCTCTTTTGATGCCCTCCTTAGCGCAAAAATCAGTGAAATCCTTATCGACATACTCTCCACCATTATCTGAGCGCAAAACTTTTATTTTTTCCAGTCAGATTTTCCTCCAGAGCTTTGAACTCTTTGAATCGACAGAAAACCTCGTCCTTGGTTTTCAGAAAATAAATCCAAGTTTTCCTTGAGTGGTCATCAATGAAGGTAAAGAAGTACTTGGCACCACTAAGAGCTTTAGTGGACATAGGTCCACAGGTATCTGAGTGTACCAATTCTAGTACACTCTTAGCCCTGTTCTTACTTCTAGGAAATGCTGCTTTAGCGTATTTTCCCAGATCACATCCTCTGGATACATCATCTCGTTCCGTACTAAGATCTGGAACTCCTGTTACAGTGTTTCTGAGAATTCTCAGAGACCCATGGTGAAAATGTCCCATTCTTTTGTGCCATAGTTCGTTCAAATCCTTGTCTCCATGACTGCTTATTAGTGCCATTGGTGATTCTAGTTGTAGTTTGTACAACTTGTTACTTTTGATCCTAATCTACACTTTCTTTTTCCAGCGTCGCTGTTTGACGTATACTTTCTCCTTAATGAAGAAAATGTCATAGCCTTTGCCTTGAAGTCACGACACGGAAAGTAAATTCATCCCCAATCTTTGTACATGCAGCGCATTGGTAGCACGAGACCGCTCTCCCATTTCTGTTTGAAAAACTATGGTACCCCTCCCTACTAGAGTACACTTTGCATTGTTCCCCATGGTGATATGAAAGTTCATCCTCTCCTTCCGTTAATTTGAGAAAAATTCCCCGATTCCCGTCATATGCCAAGAAGCTCCACTGTCTATATACCATACTTCTGATGATGTAGAGCTAGTCACACAAGCCACTTCTTCTTCTATCCTGGAAGCCAACACGGAGAAATCGAAGTCACTGTCTCTTGTGCAATTTTCTGAAAATCAGTGCGAGTCCCTTGACGTAGATGCCTCTGCATCATGGTTTCGACCCATAATTGGTTTTCCCTTCCTGTCTCTGATTACTTGCTCTGATACCATGTGAAAATTCTATCACTGCAACAACTTATTTATTTTCCCTACTTATTTGCCAATAAGTTATTTACGAAAAACCCTTCAGTAAATATTAAAATAAATTCTGCTGCAAATATCACACCATAATACAGAAACAAACACATGCACAAGAATCAACACATCAACACAGATATTTTGGACAAATGTCCCTGGAAAAACCCAATGCGGGAAAACTAGTGCAGCATAGGAGGATTTTATTATTAAGCAATTCTTTAGTACAACTGGGTGCCAAATTGGCTTACCCAACAGAGAACAAATTCTGCAGCACTTCTCCCAACCTCAGCGTCAGGCTTGTTGGCCTCTATGCAGTTTCCAAACCTACTGTGTCAGCCCTTGCCTCTCTGCGTCAGCACTGGACCTCTTTGCGTCACCCATGGAGGCCTTCCAGTGATTGCACAGTCTGCTGCCTCTGCGTTTGCCTCTCCAACCTCTACGCTTGTCTTTTGGTGTTGATCCCGACTCTCTGTTCCGTACTCGTTGCCTCTTGCTCCTCTCCAGACCACTAGTTCGAATTTCTCAGCTAACCCTGCTCCAGAAATCGTACTGACTGATCTCCCTCAGTGTGTTCTCCAACTGACTCTCAAGCCTCTTCTTATACTTTTCCTATTGGTCCTTCAACGACCGAGATTAAATCTCTAAGCAATAGCTAAGATTAGATTTGGCTTGATCCATGACTTTTGGAAC
Source organism: Pinus tabuliformis (assembly GCA_031772625.1). NCBI lineage: Eukaryota > Viridiplantae > Streptophyta > Pinopsida > Pinales > Pinaceae > Pinus > Pinus tabuliformis. Next base: position 2,023,949,966 of record CM062818.1, on the reverse strand, counting down.
CTTCTAACCCAGTTTCATATTAATACCCATTAATATTTTATTTTTCCTAAGTTTAGATTAGGAACTCCATTAAAAATATTAATTATTTTAATATTTCCCAAACCGGTTAGAATCTGCCCAAACTATTTCTGGGTCTTGGAGATCTCATGTGCTTTAGCATGTCCATCAATTTTCATGGCTATACCACCTCTGATGCTACCCCAAATCAAGAGGACAATCTTATACGCAAGATAAAGTTATCAATTTTACTAGTGCTAAAAAAGATGACCAAGAGATAATTGCTCAAGTTCAAGACGAGAACAAGATAGATGCTCTTAGTGCGAATATGCAAAGATAAATTATCATACACCATAGGTATTAACCATGAAACAATAATGACAATGATGGCAAGTAAAAGAGATTAGAGCACTTATCACCAAGACATTACCTAGAACAATTATCCAAGGTTATTTAGAGACAAAACAAGAGTGAAAAGAATGCTAGTGAAAGATTGCTCAAGACTTTGACGACTTAGGATATTAGATTACCACAATGCCAATTAGATGTCTAACAATTAGATTTCCAATTAAAATGCCCAAATCCAACTTAAACAATATCAACAACATAACAAGATATTCCACTATTGAGATTGATCAGACAAGTGCTTATATGAGAGTTACATTAGTGCAAAATTGTATCTTTGAAGATCATGAAACTCACAAGAGACAACAACGTGTTAGTGCCCTCCTTATGAAACAACAAAACGACTTGGCCAATTTTCAATCTCTTTAGCAATCTAATTGACAAATGTTATCAATCCTTTTCACAATATATTAGACTTATCATTAGAGCATTAAACAATGTTAAGAATGCCTTAAGTAACTTATGCCCAATGTTTATATCAGCAGTAAACAAAATTGTCAAATTAATGTTAAACACTTGTAATTCACTTGTTTTGAGCACTTTGGAATGCAATAGATGAAATGCTTATGAGTGCAGAAAACAAATGCAAATGATGGCAACAAATGAGAGTCTAGAAGGCAGCTCAAAATCAATGATTTTGCCAACACACTGTTGAGAAATCTAGGGCATGAATAGTTACACGATTTCTCTACTTGATAATTGCTTGTGATATACTTTTACTTTTTAGCTTATGGTTTTTTTCATTATGCTATTATTGTGTTCTTTTCATCAAGACAATTACCAATATGCACAATAAAAGACAGGTGACACAGTATGTAGGCTTGCCAGCCAAGGCCAAAACCTCTCACTTCTTGAGAGGAAAAGCAGATCAAAATTCTTCTTCTAGATCTTCAATTGACCAGTGCCAAGACCATGACATAGACCCTTGACTTAAGTATCCTCCCAAGAACCTTGTCACTAACCTTGATGCTCTGCCTCTTTCTCGACTTTCTGCTTGATCGCTCTCCTAGACTCCTAGAGAAACTCGGTCTCTATACTTCACACTACTTCTTCTTGACTTTCCTAGAGAATCTCGGTGTTTAGTCTCCACACTACTCTTCTCGGCTATCTCTAAAGAATCTCGGTCTCTAGATCAAAATCCCTAGTTTCTATATTGCTTCTCTTCGGCCTCCTTCTATGCAGCAATAAGTTCTCCTTCAATCTTCTCTTGATGCCTTCGGTCCTTCTTCTTTTGTACCCAAAACGAGTACCCCAGAAGAATACTTCCTTTGATGACCCCAGAAGAAACCTTCCTTCGCTATACCCAGAAGAATCTCTCCTTCGCTATACCCAGAAGAATCCTTTCTTTGCTATCCCTAGAAGAAACCTTCCTTTGCTATATCTTCTTCGCACTTCTATTGCTGGGCTCTTCTTCGCACTTCTTCTTGATCAAATGCTTGTGGAGTTGCTTGCCTCTAAGTGAGGCCGAGTGTGGCTATATATACACTTCATTACATGTCCTTTAGGCTGACCTGATCACAAGTAGTTAGGCTGACCTGATCACAAGTAGTTAGGCCGACATGATCACAAGTAGTTAGGCCGACTTCTTCTAGCAAGTTCTTCCATCGTTGTAGGCCGACTTGAAGAGGATAAGTGACAAGGTCTTGGAGGATACTTTACATAGATAAGTTTGACCTTTTACAAAGTGTAACATGACTTCATTACACGACAATAATTCCTAAAGACTCTCGATGGAAGTCTTGACTCAAAACAAAATCTCTTGCTCATGAAATCCATGAAGTAAGTCAATACAATAATTTTATTTTTCTTCTTTACATCTCGTTACATAAAATCATAATTACATGTCATTATGAAGACCGAACCTAGTTACACTTTTCAACACACACAATGCAGACCATAGGCAAGGGAAACCAAGCAATGAATCCTTGATGAGCTTAAGACCATAAATGATGTCATTGTCAAGTGTGATTAGACCTTGTCATGCAGTCCAAAAGATATATGACAGTGATCAAAATTTCATGAAGCAAGCCAAAGATGAATACTCAATAAATTCAAGTGACTTGTTAACATGTTAGGTAACTTATGTATAATAGATTGATGTCACTTAGATGAAGACCTTACCACTGTTATGCAAATGATTAATGTTGCTAGTAAACAGTGAGGAGAATGAGTGTTTGAGTGAGCAAACCAATAGATGTTTTGGGCTTGAAAGTGACTAGGGTGCTTGCCCAAAATTTTTCCAAGGACTGAATAGCTGCAATCACAAATGTTAGCTCACAATTTCATGAATATTTGCTGCAGTCATTAAGAATTAGTGACAAATACAAATGCTAATCAACGATAACCCAAACAAATAACTGAATGAGGCAAAGAAGGCAAAAGGCTGGAATGAAGGCTAGAGGCCAACGATTGGTCTAGGAGGGCCTGCGACAAGGGAAAAGCAGTCCTAAAGGGCTTGCGACAAGGGAAAAGCAGTCCTAAAGGGCTTGCGACAAGCTTAAGGAGGGCTGACGGAGAAGGAATAAGGGCTAACGAAGGAGGGATAGGCTCACGACTGGCAGGAGGAGAGGCCTAAAGGCAAGTGGCTTGGGTCTAGCAGCCCCTAGAGGTTGTTGATAAGGAGAAAAGGGCCTTGGCACAGCCTGAAGGCCACGGCTAGGGTAGTGGCTCAACCAACAGGGCAAGGATGGCTGCGACTGGGGCTGAAAGGGGCTACGCTAGGCCTAGAAGGCCTTAAAAAGTTTTCGTTTGCTTGCAAAACCACAAATTTGATCTAGAACTTCAAAAATTCACCACAAAATTCCACAAATTCGTCATCAAGGGCTAGCGACCTCCTCTCTTGCTTGAGCGTCAGGCTTGGAGGATAGCTGGAGGCCAGATCTTGCCTTCATAGGCCTAAATCTGCTTAAGAAACCCCAAAGATTTTTTTCCAAGGCTAAAAAAAACCTTGAAACCCTTAATTTTTTTTTTAGTTCTGGCTTGAAGATCACTTGCACAAATGAAAAATAAAATTTTTCAAAACCCCACGATATACAAAATTCAAAAAATAAACCCCAAAACCCCAATAGCTGCAAAACAAGTGTTAGAAGAATATTTCACAAAAATATACAAAGTATTTACAAAATATTTACAATTATACAATGCTTGTAAAATAAATATTTTTTGAGAAAAATATTATTTGAATAATGATAATGGATCAATGTGATTTCGAAAGTTTAGAGTATTGACCACAACCTTTAGCAAAGTAAGAAAACCATATAAAAATTCCCAGAGCCCAAGGGCTAGTGTACCTGCAAATCTCTATAAGCTTTCTCAAGAAAAATCGTTAGATCATATAATGAATTGGATCACCCAAGATAAATCCAACCCAAGGGCTAGTGTACCTGCAAATCTCTATAATCTTTCTCAAGAAAAATCGTTAGATCATATAATGAATCGGATCACCTAAGATAAATCCAAAATTTACCAATAGAAGGCTCCTATCATTTACAAATGAAATAACAATTTATATAGCACTGAAGCATAATATAGAATTAACAAAAAACCACACATACCACAAATCAATGAGACAAGGACACCATGAACTGAACCCCAAAGTCTTTTATTATGATATCAAACGTTCCCAATAGAGCAATGGCTCAATACTGGCGTTACAAATTTACATAGCCCAGAACCAGAGTCATCAAAGTGGAAAATAACGGCTAGTTGGCTTTATATCCGTCAAAATAATTTCGACCGTTGATAATTGCTTGATGATCTTTTTAATCTTCACCATCGAAAATATTCATTTTGAGGAAATTTATAATTTTTCATAAAAACCATTTTTTATTAATCCAAAAATATTTTTTTTGGATTAATTTCCTCAAAATTTTGACTTCGACTGAATCACCAAGGTCCAAGGTCTTAATTTTTCTTAAAAAATCCATTTTTACTTTGGTGGGGGACCTCCAAAAATTACCTTGTTTTGACCCACGAATTTTTTGGTCATTTTCCACTTGGAGAAAATTAATTTCTTTAAATTTTTTTGACTCCAAATTAATTAATTTTTTGGCTAAGGATTTAATTTAATTTTAGTTAGAAAAATGAATTAATTGACACAAGATGGGATTAATTATTTTTTCCACCCTTATATATTTTAGCCATGGTGTCTAAATATGAAGGACCATGTACCAAAATATTTTTTACATCATATATTACAAATTCAGCTCTCAAAGGGGGGAATGAGAATACACCTTTACAAATAGACCCTCAAAATAATTACCCAATATTGCGACACAATATGATCTATTAGACCAAGTGATTTGTAATAAAATAATTTAGCCAAATAACTTGAATTATTCCCAAACTACTTCTACAAAACACTAGGACACACCTAAAACCTTGTCAATGAATTCCACACTAGCTTGGGGTTTAAGCTGGAGGAAATACTGCGCCGATTATCCGTGCTTAGAAACACGCACAATGCGATGAGGTTAAGAAACCTCCTAGGATGAAATGTGTCACCAAAATCAAAGGCTTACCTAGGTGTTGTTACATAATTAAATAGGCATAGTAGCATCATTTACATTACAACTTGTGGTTTACAATGATATATCATGTAGTTGGCTGATGATTCTGATTTTTGAAAAAAATTGTACATTGCTTCCCTGGACTTGTGACAAAATGAGTGCAACATACTCTAGAGTGGACGTCCTACTTATGTGGCCTACAAGGGCTCATGTAGGTTGCTTGTAAGGGCTTAGACACACATAATATTGTTGGCCTCCTTTAACTCTCATATAAATAGAGGAAGGAGAGTCTTTCCATAGATATTCATTCACTCACTTGTATTCACTCTTGTGATGAGATGTGACTAAGAGAAGAGAGTGCTCTCTCTCTCTCTCTCTCTTATGTGATCACATGTATTCTCTCTATCTTAGGACACTAGGGTTTCTTGGAGCATCTTGGAGTTCTAGGGTTAGGGTTTATCCCTTGGAGATTGGAGATTATTTTTGAGAGAAAACCCTAGGGTGGATTTGTGAAGAAGAAGAGAAGAGGAGGATGTCTTGCTTTGGAGGTTGTGTTGGAGAGATTCTTACACTTGGATCTTTTTGGTTGAGCTAGGATTTGATGATTTACCCTAGATAGGGCTTTTTGGATGGTTGGAGTTTTTGTACTAGCCTTGAGAGAAGGCTATGATATGTACTTGTATCCAATGTCACAGGTTTCACCAAACTTGAACCTTGAGGTTCGAAGTTCGACAAACCTCAAAACAAAAGTCAAATTCGTCTCAGGTTTGACCAAAGTTCCGATTTAGGTTCATTCTTTAGTCCTCGGCCAAAGTTTGGTTCAAGTTTTCTCCTCGGATCTCCATACGACGTTTAATGTGTGGTTGAAGAAAGTGAAGTGTGTCCTCGAATGTCCAAATTTAATGCTTGAGTTTCTAATTGAGATTCAAACTTATACAAATTCAGCACAGGTTTCACTAGATTGTGACACGTTTGAGTTCAAATAAATTAATAAATTCCCATAGTCGAATCACTCATTAATAAAGGTGGGCTCTCACTCAGCGGTAGATGCCTCGTTATGTTAAGGTCAGTGGAATTGTAATGCTCGAAGACAACAATAATGGATTGGGATATGCTTGTCCTTGAATGTCCTCTTCTTTCAGGTCCATGCTTTCCCTCATCGCTCTTGAATGTGGGCCTTCCATCTGTTTTCCTTTCCCCATGTCTCATTCGGTCTTTTTGTGCTTTCTAGCATTCAGGGTATATGAAAAATAGTAGGGTTGATCTAATATCATACCGTAAGGGTTGACGTAACGTTCGAAGTTGCCTACCCCTCAATCCATACAAGCTGTAAATATCCATAGTTTAAGATTAAGTCCTAGAAGCAAATGGAGAATTATAACGTATAATATATATTATGAATCACTAAAAGTTATATTTATGAAAATAAATCTAATAAAATATATATAATTATAACTATGATTATTGATAATTATTTTTTGAAAAATGTATATGGATGAATCTAATAATTTTTTGGGTCTCTTTCAAATTTAATGGAAACCTTATCCGAACCTTATTAAAAAATTTGAATTCTAATCGAACTTAATTGTCATTGAACATGAACTTGAACCTGAACCATGTGACATAGCTTGTATCTCATCTTGAGCTTATATATTAAGTTTTCAAGTGTGCACATATTGTGTCATTTTCAGATTTGATTTTCAGCTATATTGGTTCTTATTTTTTTGCTATTTGCATCCATTTATGTCTTGTTGATTGGAGTCATTGGACATGAGTAAAAGGGAAAATTGTTTGGTGATTTGATATGTAAGGAAGAATATAAGATGTTGATTTTAGTACTGATATACTGCTGCAAGAGTGCATTCAGATCTGATTATTGGCTGATAAGGTGCCCTAGAAGAGACTGAAGCTTATCTTTTTGTTTGGTATTTGTTCTCCTCGGATTGCTGGGAAATTTGGGTCTGTTTGAAGTGAATTGTTGTTGTTTTTTTTGCTGTATCAAAAGGGAGAACCCATGGTAATGCTACATGCGGGGCCTGGGGTTGCATTTTTGTCTTTCTTCCCTATATATTTTGATGAAAATGTCAGATTGATGTCAGCATTTTTGGCCCATGGGCCAGTTGACCTCATGGTTGTTTTAATAAAAGTCTATCAATCTATCATGTAGGCTAATTGAAAAAAACAAATCTTGATTGAAAGGTTTATATTAGAACCCTTTGAAATAACTTTTGGCGCGAGCTTGTATTATTGTCAATCAATGGTTCATGATTTCGTTTTTTTGGTTTTACCTGTTTCATGGATAGCAGCTGGTATTTGGATAATATTCTGTTGAAGTTCATATTTGTTCAATGCTTCTGTTGTAGGGATATGATTCGAGCCATTCGTACATGTAAAACTGCTGCTGAGGAGCGTGCTGTTGTTAGAAAGGAGTGTGCAGCTATACGTACTGCAATTAGTGAAAATGATCAGGATTATAGGCATCGCAATCTGGCCAAGCTCATGTTCATTCACATGCTTGGTTATCCAACGCATTTTGGGCAAATGGAGTGCCTGAAGTCCATTGCATCTGCTGGCTTTCCTGAGAAACGCATAGGATATCTTGGCCTCATGTTGCTTCTTGATGAAAGACAGGAAGTGCTTATGCTGGTTACAAATTCTCTCAAACAGTATCCTGTTACATAACTATTACTTAAATATCCAGATTCTAAGCCTTTCATCATATCTGTCATGTCGTCTTTTTAAAGTAACTTTTGTGCAGTAATTAGTGTAAGGTCTAAGAACTATTCATTCGTAATGCTAAAATTTATTTCTGAAATGGCATGCTCTGTTATTGGTAAACGGTTAAAATAACACTTTGGTTGAGTTTTATTTTGGAAGGGTTCTTGTGCTTCTCCCTTGACATTTATAAGGGACTTGAATCACATGAATCAATACATAGTCGGGCTTGCACTTTGTGCACTGGGAAACATATGCTCAGCTGAAATGGCTCGTGACCTTGCCCCTGAAGTTGAGAAACTTCTTCACAATAGCAATCCGAACATCCGCAAGAAGGTAATATTTGACTGCCCTTTGTTATTATATCATGGTTTAACCTGCTTCTCAAGTTTGTTGAATATGGATTAAGTTGAGACTATGTTGAGACTTTTCAGTTAGTAGGAAAACTATCAGTTAATGATGCTGACAACTGCCACCATTTTGCTAATAAGTGGTTGTGAATGCTATGCTTTGGAAGTAATATGTGCACCATTAATTTATATAATTAATTGGACAGTCGTTAGATGGATTTTATTTTCATTGAAGGTGACAGTATTCTGTCGTCTTTATGAAAGTTTTATGTTTGCAAGTTGATGTCAGGTCTAATTTCTTTGTCCTCATCATGTATATAACCAAATTGACATCTAGACTGTGTATATATATATATGTCTGCATGGTTAAGCTAATATTTCAATGCTGTTGTTGCTGCATTATCTATATCTACATGGTTAAGCTATTATTTCAATCCTGTTGGTGCTGCATCTGTTTTGTAGGCAGCTTTATGCTCTGTGCGGATTATACGGAAAGTGCCAGATCTTGCAGAGAATTTTATGAAACCCGCTAGTTCTTTACTCAGTGAAAAACATCATGGAGTTCTAATTGCAGGAATCCAGCTGTGTACAGAACTTTGCAAAGCAAGTGTTGAGGCCCTTGATCATATAAGAAAGGTATAATGTAATGTTCTATTTTTCAGGTTGACGCTATGAGTTGGTTATTTATTTATACTGACATTGAAACATGTAACTTTTGTTGTCCGGATCAATGACATTCAAATTTTTTCAAGCTGCACAGGTCAAGAGTGTGTTTTGCATATCTATGTAAATTTCAAAAGGAGCTAGAGCTACAGATTATATCCATGTAGGTTAAATGTAAAATCCTATGAATTGTCAACCTGACAGTTCATTTCTGTCTATCATATTTCAATGTGTGTCCTTTGTTTGGCTTCAAGGACCCCTTTAAGCAAGGTCTTCTTTTTTGCTTGGTGTAAAAAATTGTATTAACGTGAGTGTGTTCTTTGCTTGGTTTCTAGGTCTCCTTTAAGCAACATCAGTGATCTTCTTATTTTACTTGGAGAGATAAAGATTATATTAATATAGACACACTGATACAGGTGATGCATTACAGTCCCTACATGAACAAGGCTTTTCTTGCCCCTTAATCCATGACAATCTAGCACCAGGTGTTAAGAGCATTAACCCTTCATAATTCTGAATGTGATGTCAGATCCTTGTCTATCATACCCAATTGTCCAGGCTTGCCCAAGGCAATGCCTTAATACAAGGTTTACAATAAGAGGCAAGTTTATGCTTATTTATTACAATAGTCAAACTACAATATTGCAGAATTTTTTTGGGCTTCTTATAGGTGTTGCTTATCTGAACCTGGGCATACTCCTAGTGGGGTACCTGAATCTGTGTTATGAATATAATTCATAACAAGTAAATAAATAAAATAAATGCAAATATTAAATAATCAGATATTGGTTATGTGAAATAGTCATTAAGTTAAGTGAAAGGGCATGTCTGAAAGACATGCCCAGTGACGAAAGGACACCTGCTTAGGTATATATGCGAGTCCTCATTGTAACATTCTACATTATTTATACATTTTTATATATAATAAATATTATTACAAATACCTCTCGTGTATTTTTACATTCAAGCCAACAAGCTACAGGTTTTGTTGCTTTAGTGGTATCGGAGCCATGCGCACAATATAATCATGCGGGTCTTTGAACGTTGTTCGCCGCACAATGTGCCATTACGTTCACGTCCTGAACGCGTTGAACAATTTAGTAAAATTCAAGAAGCATTTCAGGGTTTAGAAAAATCATATGCAGAAGTTAAAGCATGTCGAAAGGAAATCAATAATAAAAAAGATGATAGCGACAATAAAGAAACAAAACAAGGTGAAGCAAGAGAAGAAGATTTTGATCAGAATGTTGATAATGAAAATGAAAATGTAATAGATAATGATATCGATCAAGATGATGGTTCAGATGAAGGTGACAATGGATATAATTCAATAACAAGGTCAGGAAGCTCATCTGGGATAGTTGAAAATGAAGAGGAATCTAAAGGAGTAATGTCAAATGCATCCAAAGTTGGTCCACCAGATGTGCAAAGACAATCTAGATATCATAATTACGAGAGTAATGATGAAGAGTATGATTCCTTTTCAGATTCTGAACACTCCCTTGTATCAATTGATTTTGAAGCAATGCCCATAATCACTCCAGTGCATCCTTTCACTAACTCTTGTCATCGTGTGACTAGAGATAATCTTAGTCTCATGGTTGAAGAGTTCATAAGAGCACATAGGACAGTTGTACAGATACATACGTGTGAGACACCTGGGGACATACTTGTTTTTCTTACTAGACAAGAGGAAATAGAAGATGCATGCAAGAAAATTACAAAAGAGATTCAGAACATGGTTGCTCAGGTTGGGCCTGTGAAAGCAGTTCCACGCTATTCAACCCTACCCCCAACAATGCAACAAAATATTTATGAAGCCAGCAACCAGACAATTTATAGAGAATTTAGAAAAGAATTGAGCAGTGATGGAACACCCAGGAGCAGAGACTCTGAATTCAGCCATCAAAAATTGAGAGATGACAGACTGAATGACACAGAATCTATGACCAGTAGCCAAAGTTATAGAATTGAAATACCAATGGGCTTGACAGGGAGTGAAACCCATAGTCACAAAAGTTGTAGACATGTAATAACCAGTAGCAGAGGTGGCTCTGAAATCAGCCATGTAAGTTATGGAGATGAAAAACAGAAATACAGAGAATATGAAAGTAGTCACAAGACTGGTAAACTTGAAATACCAATCGCCATTAAAGATAGTGAAACAAGCAGTCAACATAGCAGTTGCAGAGATGGAATATTCATACATAGAAGCTATGATAGAGGGCAGTATGAAAGATCCTCATGTGACAATGACAGCGGGCAGTCTGAAGGGTCCTCTTGTGATGATGAATGAACAGGATGGGGAGGAATCTGAAATCAGCCACCATGGAAGCCATATAATTGAAAAACCCAGAAGCAGAGAATCTAAAATCAACAGTGAAACCAGAAGTCAGAATAGTCATACAGATGGAATACCCATTAGACAAGACTCTGAAATCAGTCAGAAAAGTTTTAGAGATAGAATACCCACTAGCAGAGACTCTGAAATCAGCCATGAAAGTTATAGAGCTGAGAAACCAAGACAAGGAAAATTTAAAACCAACCACAAGAGTCCTAATACTGAAATACCAATGCCTATTAGAGATAATGAAACAGACAGGCATAATGAAACAAAGGGTCAGAAAAGTTCATGGAGAAAAGAACAAAACATATGCGGAGGCTCTGTAAACAGGCCAAAATCTAGTTGGAGAGATGTATTATCAATTCTCAGATTCGCCCAATTCAGCTTGAGAAAGTCTAGACATGAATTTTCCACATCCAGAGAGTCTAAGATCAGCCAGAGAAGTTATAAAGATGAAAAGGGGTCGGAAATCAGAGAGAATTGCAGAGATAAAACACCCATCTCTATTGAATCCTTAGGCACGAGAGACGAATTTGAGGATCATCAAGAAAAATCAATAATTATTAGGCCCTTTGGTGATTGTGAAGATTATGCTGAAATGATAAGACAGCTGATCAGGCAGTTTTTTGCAGAGGGAGGATTACATGTCTTGAGGTTCTTGAATGCCAAAACACGACCCGAATAGGCCGTCGGGAGATTGTGAGAATGATCAGCTGCGTGGGCACCGAAGCACTGTGTGGGCACTGAACCACTGTGTAGGAAGTCCGGCCACTGGGCCACCCTCCCCCGCACATTTAATTGCTGTGTTATTCAAACAGCATGTCCACCCAATGCGTCCGTTGAACAACATGAAACTGGTAGCCCATTCAACCATTCCACCGTCGGCATTGTATGTGGCCCTCCAAATCCGTCGCATCTTTTTCGAACCGTGACGTTGGTTTATAAATGGGTAACATGGTTTGTTTAATTATAAACTTAAATAATTATAAATTATAACTATAGAATTTATAATTATTTATTATATAATTTATAACCATAAATCATAATTTAAATATTTTATATAGTTAATATAAAAATAAAATAAAATTTAGAGTTAAAAAAAATTAGAGTTGCTACAAAAAAAAAAAAATAAAAAAAATATATATATATATATATATATATAATTCGATAACTCGGGATTCAGACAATGTTCCAGTGAATTACACATGCCAAGATGACAAACACAAGATGATGAAATTGTTAGCAATACAGCTTTAAGGACAATGCTTTTGAAGGAAGGGGATATGTTATGAATATAATTCATAACAATTAAATAAATAAAATAAATGTAAATATTAAATAATCAAATATTGGTTATGTTAAATAGTCATTAAGTTAAGTGAAAAGGCATGTGTAAAAGACATGCCCAGTGACGAAAGGACACCTGCTTAGGTATATATGCGGGTCCTCATTGTAACATTCTACATCACTTATACATTTTTATATATAATAAATTTATTACAAGTACCTCTTGTGTATTTTTACATTCAAGCCAACAAGCTACATGTTTTGTTGCTTCAATCTGACTCAACTGCAAGTCCATCTGCTTATGTTGCTGAGAGGTGGCATCCATGAATGACTTCAGAGTAAGATTCATCCTCTGCTGAAACTTGAAAGCCTGGGCTTAAAATTGGTCACACCATCCTGAATCTGTCAAATGTTGGAACTAGATATCTCTCGATCAATAGTATTCTGAAGCAGTCTTATTTATATTATGTATAATGCTTTCTGTTTTAATTTTTAATGTTCTCCAGCTCAACAATTTCCTTATTTGTTGCCTACATTCTTCTTTGCCATTTCTCAGGTAGTCCCATCTTCAGGGCCATATTTCGCAGGGTTAGCATTAAATTTTGTGTCTTTTCCCATTTCATTTCCAACTAAAGTCAATGGCATCCTTGCATTCACATGCTACATTTTCCACAGCCTCCAGTTGAGGCCCTTTCAACTGCTCTAGAATAATGGTTGGTCCCCTCAGTGGCCCCTCTTTATGACTACTTTGAGGCTTTATCTCCATTGTTCTCCTATGAAGCTTGAACTGACAGTATGATGGATCCTTGGCTGCCACACACCCATATAAGTTTGTATGTCTCATCTTCCAGCTACTGCATTGACTGCGGTTATGTAAGGCTGTGAGGTCAAATCCTCTCAACACTCCCATTGTATTTTCATCTTAGGTGGAATTAATGATTTCGAGGCTGCCATGATTAACAATTAAAATAGGGCACAGTGGGGAAGGGAGTTATGCCATTATAGGTCATATGAGGTTGCTAGGATGGATGCCAACTTGTTCTCCCACCCCTTTATTTTGGCTAAACTGAAGGCTGTGTTATGTAGTTTGAAATCTATTTTTTTTTTCTAAATCTATGGCCTTATTGGAAATCCAGTCAGCAATTTTGTTGGTAGCTTGTCAAGTAAGGTTGTAGGTGGCCGATATTCAGACATTACCTTATTTTGATTCATGATAAATTACTTTGCAGTAATCAAATCCTTATCTTCCCCCCATGTATTTTCATCTTCGGTGGAATTAATGATTTGGAGGCTACAATGATTAAATAGGGTGCTGGGAAAGCGGGTTGGGGGTTATTGGGGTTGGCTAGGATGGATGACAACTCGTCATCCCACTCCTTTATCTCTGCTAAGCTGAATGTTATATTATATAGTTTGAAAACCGTCCAGTCAGCTATTTTGTTGGCAGCTTGTCTGGTAAGGTTGTAGGTGGCAGATATTCAGAGATTACCTCTTATGATTCATGCCGATTTACTCTGCAGGAACCAATCTGTATTAGTCATTTTTCCCTATCAGGATATTGATTATTGATTTCAAATTGCCTTCTATTTCAATTTTCTGGATTCCTTTGGTTATAGAAAGCTTGATCCCTTCCAGTAGATCTTCAGCTTCTGCCTGCTGTTAGTAGCTTTATCTAAAAGTTTAGGAAAACTTTCATAGTTATTGTCTGATTATGCCTTTGTGCCATGCCCTGTCCTGCACGCCAAGATTCAGAAATGAAAGTAGGAGAATTGAAAGGAACTAAAAAGAAACCTAAATTCTGCAATGCTCATAACCCAGTCACAAATGTGCTAGAAACTTAGAAAGTGATAACCCTATTTTGCTGGAGAGAGAGAGAGAGAAATACCCCAGCACAAGTGTGGCACACAAGATATGCTCAAGTGCTCATAAAAGAAAGAAATGGCAATCACAAGAAAATGCCAAAGTTAAAGTTGTCCTTAGGCAAAAAACACTTTATTTGAGAGATCAAGAAGATTGCATGACGAGATAATACAAGGGAGAGTTGTGGTGTATTAAATTTTTTTACACAACTCAAGTAAGATGCTATGCCCAAGAGGGGTTAATGATCCTACTTGTGCAAGTTTGACTAGATTGGCCTTAATCACTCCTCATTACAATTAATCATAGTTTTCACATTAGCCTAGGGAAGGTGCTGAATTGCCAAATCATTGAGTTGGGATTGGTGAGTCTCTCAACCATTTTTGTAATATTTCCTAAATGTAAATTAACAGTAAATACAAAAGCAATGCACAAGGAACATCAAGATAAATAAAACCATAGACAAAACAGTACACAATAGATGCCAACAAAATTTTCTGAGCCATTTTATTAGTAAATAGGAACTGGGTACATAGATTGAGCTGGAATGATAGAACCTGGGCTTGCTAAGCAAGCTATGCAAAACCCGTAAGAGTTATCTCTAACCCAGATGAGGAATGGCCCAGAACAAGAAGTGTGCATTGCCCAGTGAATAATCTGCTGTTGGCTACTGGCTGGAACAAGGATTTTAGGATCGAATACTCATCATAATGCTCTAAAATTCAGCCTGGACTCCTCTCCCAAAACTCACATAAACCCAGAAAGGGTTTGTTCAACTTTGGCTCCATTCTAAGCAGTGACGAAGCCCTCCAACAGGTGTATACAGCCCAACTGGCCAGTTGTGCATACTCCTGTGTGAAATCTGCCTGCTGGGAATAATCCCCAACTCCAGCTCTGATAAATCCTTTCCAAATCAGAAAATCAGCCTCGGAAGGCTCTACTCTTTGGCACCTCAAGCTCCGAACAACTCTGCTCCAAGACCTGCACAGGCTTTGTCCAGGAAAGTCCATGCACTGCCAGAAAATGGGAAATTCGGCCCTCAAAATTGGCCCAAAGCTACCCCTGCAAAATGTCACCAAAATCTTGGCTCCTGCAAATTCTTTCCACCCAAATCACTGAAGCTGGCTCGGAAAACTACTAAGTCGAACTGCTTTAGGAAATGCGCACCATTGGTTTGATCTGCTGCCAATAATGCCCTGTGGAAGCCATGGAATGGACTCCCTAAATTTCCATCTAGGGAGACACTCAAAGTTCTCCGAAACTGGTGTGGAATCTCACTTGAAATTCTTGAGCTCAACAACACTCCAACTCTTGCACTAAACAAATCCAAGCAAGGCTGTTTGGGAGTGGGAGCGGGTAGAGACATTTTCGAAAGCTCCTAGGTGTGGAGCAGATTTGGGAGCGGGTAGAGACATTTTCGAAAGCTTCTAGGTCGGTTGCGGATTTTATATAATATAATTTTTTTATTAATTTTGATATATATATGTGTGTGTGTGTGTGTGTGAACAAAAGCATGTAGAATGATGAATTAGTGATAAAAAACATAAAAACATGGATTAAACCATATAACATCATTCATCTAATAGTTAATAAGTTATACTTCATCAACCACAGGTCCACAAGTTGCAACATCTTGATTCTTATCAACCTTAAAGTTTCAAAGTTTCAAAGTTCAATATATAACATTTTTCATCACTATAATTGTACTTGTCACCATTACCAGTAACGAGACTATAACAAAAAATATCAAAGTTTCAAACATGAAATGAAATGTTCCATGAAGCATCATATTCATCATTCATGAATCAACCAATGAGTTAGATACCAACTTCAAACTTCAAACTTAAATTGTTATATATTGTTTACAAAAAATACCATAATAAAAAGTCAATAGTTATTAAAAGTACTACAAAGTACAAACTAGAAAATACATGTAAATCTATATATTATCTCTTCTTTCCATGAGAAACTTCTAGTTTCTTTGAGGATGATCCATGAGTCTCTCCTGCATAGTGGTACGATCACGTCTAGAACCAGAAGGCACATGACCGCCACGCAATGTTGTAGATGGAGGTGGCAACAAAAGCAAAGATAATGCTCGTGCAACTTGAGCACTGCTAGAGGATGATGGGGGTGGCATGGTTGGTGTTGTTGCTTCATCATCATCTTTCAAAAGCTCTGCTTCCAATTCTTCTAAATGTATAGCGCCATCCTCCAAATTATCCTCCTTTGGGTTGTTTTCCCAAGTCATATAAGCTCGCTCACAATAATGTGTCAACAACCTCAAGTTGTAGTGCACAAAAACCAAGCATTTTGCTCGTTTTCTTCTCACATTATGGATGAAGCTATAGGTGCTCCAACACCTCTCTACAGAAGAAGTATTAACGACCTGTGAAAGCACTTCTATTGTCAATTTTGCCAAAGGTCCCCGAAACCAATACATGTTCCACCATGTGACAACATCCATTCTATCCCTATCTTTGATTGCACGCAAAGAGCCAAACACTCCAGTTTGTCTGAAGTATTTGCTTAATTCTCCACACAATCTAGCACACTCCTCCTTTTCAGGGTCCAACTTGTCTAATGTTGACATATACCCAATTTGTACCTTTCGATTTGTATGGGGTTTGGTCTTAACTGTGAAAATTTCACCACTGAAATTCTATTACAACAACTAGATTTAATTCTTCTAACTGATAAATTAATTATTAGAGGATGATGGGGGTGGCATGGTTAATGTTGTTGCTTCATCATCAACTTTCAAAAGCTCTACTTCCAATTCTTCTAAATGTATAACGTCATCCTCTCAATTATCCTCCTTTGGGTTGTTGTCCCAAGTCATATATGACGTAACGACCAGAAGTCATATACGTAGCAGAAATATTTAAAATACTTCGAAGACAAAAACATCTGTCATATGATAGTAATTGTAAATTGTATATTGTATAAAGAATTAATGCAGAGTGATACAGATGAGAATGAGGGTCCTGTATATATAGCCAGGTAAGTACCCTTTCACTAACAGTTATGTCCTTAGGGACTTACCTTTTCATTAATTGCTAACTAATTAATCATTAATCTTATTTGTTGTCTTTTACATTATTTGTGTTTATTTTTATATAAATTTAGTTTGTTACATTGCCTTCCCCTTCAAAACGCTGTCCTCAAAGCCTACGGATAAAGGATTGATTCTTTTCTGTTGGAAGGCATATCTTTTTATTTCTGAGCTTTCATCTTTGTTGATATAAGACGATAAGATGTTCTGAGCGATAGACAAAATTTGTTGTACTGAAAAGGGATCAAACCATCCTAGATTAATCTTCTGACCCTTGGAGTTGTGTGGTGAATAGTTATCGTATGACTGGATTGAGCTCACTTCAACATTCTTCGGAACATAAGTTTGTTGTTTATCATCTGCGTGATATAGATTTGTAGATTTATTAAGGTGTCTACTCTTGTGATTCAGATGTAGATAAGGAATTTTTCTTGTTTGAACGAACTTAAACATTTTTATGGTAGTTTCCTGATTTCCATCAGGGATTGTTATTGTTGACTTAACCACTGAATTTTTATTTGGGGTGTCCTCTGTTTGAACGATAACCTCTGAGTACATTTTTACTTCAATAGGGTTTGGATTTACCTGAACTGTGAGATTAGTGGTCTTGATGTTTGTTTCTTTAGTTTGGACTGCTACATCTGGAGATTTTGATGCTTCCTTTGTGACAAGTTCTTTGAACCTATTCGTCAATGATTTCTTTTCGTCCTTAAGTTTTTTAATCTGTTTGAGCAGATTTTGATTATTGATTTTTAGACGTAAGCCTTCCTCATTCTCTGAGTTAACTTTATTTTGGCCTTCACGCTTCTCATCTTTTAAACACTTGATTTGTTCTACTAATGTTTGTTTAAGGCTCTTTAAACGTAAATTGCTTCTTCTTGTTCTAATAAACGCTCCTTAAGTTCCTTCTTTGATGCTTTAGCTTTTTTGACTTGTTCGAGTAGTTTTTCTTGGTGATCTTTGAGGTGCGAAATTTCTTTGTCTTTGAAGCCGATGACTTCTTCAAGCTCTTTATGCTTCTTTGATATAGTTTTTTCGTTATCTCGAAACCAAGTCTGAGATATCCTTAAGGTCTTCTAATGAAAATTTTATCGATTTTAATTTACTTGTTATGTCAAGAAATGTGACCATCTTCCATTTATAAGGAAACTTCCAAACTTGTTTCTCTATGTTTAACATGAATGTACCCAAATTCTTAAACCAGGGCTTACCAAGTATGATGTCAGCCTTTTTATCCGTCCTTACAACATGAAATTGTGTTATGTATTCATAATGACCTATTGTCACTTGTAGATCACTAATTTTATACCCATTTTGGTCAAATTTTTTTTTCCTTACATCAATGCTTAACTCTGGAATTAATAGCTAATTTGCTAAGTTGGTGTTATAAACATTAACTTCTCTGCTTTGGATACTTCTTTTTAATATAATTACTCCATGATCTATAATTGAAACACTGTTATAGGAAAACCTATCTTCCTTCGTCATTTTAGAATTGAGCTCCATCATTTTTTTTTTTCAATGATTGATCCCATCATGCCCATTCACGAAAGGTCACTTGCTGAGGTATAAAAGCAGGGTCCTCATTGTACATTCATATCATCTTATAAATCTTATATATATTAATAAATTATTATTTACGAATACCTGTGTGTATTTTTACATTCAAGCCTCCAAGCTATCAGTTTTTTGTGCCCAACATAGTTTTTATGCTACAGTGGTACCAGAGCCATGGCACACGATATAATCATGCAGGTCTTTGAATGTAGTTCACTGCACAATGTGCCATTACGTTCATATCCTGATTACGTTGAACAATTTAGTATTCAAGAAACATTTCAGCGATTAGAAAAATCATGTGCTGAAGTTTCAACATGTCTAAAGAAAAGTCTTGTAGAAGAAGACAATGAAACTCTGAATATAAATGATATGGACATTGATAGCGAGAATGAGGAAGCTGAAAATGATATGAAAATGGAAGTTAATAATGAAGTTCTGGTGAAGATGTCTTACGATGAAAGTAACAAAAAAGAAGGCATGAAGTCCAGAAAAGGGCACGTTGAGGCCCCATCGATGGAAATTCCCACTAAGGATGTAGAAAGTTTATCTAAGCGGAATCTGGTATCAAACGAGTCAAGGCTTTCTGTAGAAAATGGAAAGGATTCCAAGAAGCTCAACATAAGTAACACCATTCAAGGTGATATGATCGCAGCAAAATTGGGTCAATCTGATAAGTCGAAGATTGAGGATGCCATTGAACAGACTAAATAGTGGCTGGACTAGCGTGCAGATGCAGATGAATTTGATGACAAGAGGAAGGAGTTGGAGAACACTTGCAATCCTATCATTGCCAAGATATTGTCGTCGCTGTCACTGGAACACTTGCTCAGATTTAGCTGTGTCTCTAAACAAAGGAACGCTTTATCTTCGTCAACCAAATTCATAAGTGGCCTTTGGGATAAGCAGTTTCAAAAGGTTATTGCCAGGATGCCATGGCTGGCGTTGCCATTCGGAGACAAGACTATAAAGAAATTGTTTCGATACTGCCAAGTTTCGACTATGGCCGAGGTGGTTGTTATAAATTCAAATGAGAAATTACATTGGGAATTGTCGTTTACTCCATACTTTATCACAGAATTTTATGGAACCAAGTGTTACCCTTTTACGAAAGAGTGGCTGGATGAAATTAATGCGGAGAATGAGCAGCTGCTTGAGGAGGTTGAATCGAAGAAATTTGTATTAGCAATGTCTGTGTTATGTGTGGATCGCAGAGCAGTGTTTTCTTTTGTGGCAACCGAGGCTTTCAGAGACTTAAAGCACAATAGGGATCTCCATTCATTCCTTGGGTATGTGTTTCAAAACCGTTGCAAGAAAGAAATAATGGAGGGAACATCATGGATTTCAAGGTGCGAGTTTACTTCAAAATTTGAAATCGATACAAAATCAAATGAAATCTTAGTGAAGGAGCTCGAAGATGGATAAGCTACATGACGGATCAATGACCAAGTTGTACACATCGACAACGACTAAGAGAAGAAAACCCCAATATTAAAGCTTTGAGGACAAAGCTTCTGAAGGGAGAGGCTATGTTATGAATATAATTCATAACAATTAGCTAAATAAAATAAATATAAATATTAAATAATTAAATATTATTTAGGTTAATTAGTCATTAAATTAAGTGAAAAGGCATGTCTAAAAGACATGCCCATTCACGAAAGGTCACCTGCTGAGGTATAAAAGTAGGGTCCTCATTGTACATTCATATCATCTTATAAATCTTATATATATTAATAAATTATTATTTACAAATACTTGTGTGTATTTTTACATTCAAGCCTCCAAGCTATCAATTTTTTGTGCCCAACATAGTATTTATGCTACAACTATCCACTGAAGAATCTGCGTTGTCGCTGACTCTGCTACTGAGCCTCCTGCTCTACTATGAACCCTTCGTTTGCACTCCTCAACACTTGAATGCAACTAGTTTGCAACTGTCACTCGTGAATCTGACTGCATCATTGACACTAATCCATCTTGCTGCTAAATACTGTGGGCCCCTGTAGCAATATAATGATGCATGAGGAAGACACTTCAATGGACCCTGCCCCACCTTTGCGCTGCTCTGGGACTATAGCTCCATATTGCCCCACCTCACTCCTCCTAGAGGTATAACTGCAAGCATGGCGAAGTCTTCTACCAACTTGGAGGAAAATTTATCTATCTCTGTGGATGCTGCCACCTGGTCCTGCTTCCCTTGCTTGTCCTTCTTTCTGAGAGGATACTGAGTACTGTAGTGGTCAAACTCACCACACTCGAAACACTTGACCTTAGGTCCTTCTTCTTCTTCTCCCCTTGTCCATGACTGGGACCCTTAGATGCAAGGGCCACATTTTCCTCCTTCTCACCCTTTAGATCCTTATTGCTGCTTTCACTGATGGATCTCTTTACTAGAGCTCACCTCATCTCCTGCTGCTGCAGCTCTGACGACACCCTGTCCCACCTAGGCAAAGTGTCTCGACCCAAGATACTTTGGACAAAGACTTGGCACTCCTTTGAGACAGTGTTCGATGCCAAACGCACAAGCTCTGTAGGTTGAGGTGCTACCCCAACGACTGCAAGCTGATCTCGGATCTCTTGAATTCTGAGGGGAAGGAACCTATGCCTTTACCCTTATGCATCCTGATGTTTCTTAGCTTCTCCTGCAGGAACATCTTCCACTACTCGAAAGGATTTCGATATAACTGAGCGAGAGCATCCCACATCTCCTTGGTCGTTCCTTTGTTCGCTATATGTGAGACTATATAATCTCGGACTCCATCCAAGATCATTGCTTCGCCTTTGCCATTTCTATCCTGTATTGTTTCAATTGATTTGCATCTTGAGATACTGCCATAACATTGTCTGCATAGGTCTTCATGCCAAATTCATCTAACAGGAAGGACATCCTATCCTTATAGATGACATAGTTGGAGGCTCCCTCCAACCTATCTTGATCTCTAAGCCTAGCCGTGGCAATCTCGAATCTGAACGAAAATCTCCCTCTTTTTCCTTGCTTGGCTGCTAAATTTGCTATTTGCACTCCCTTCTGGAGTGAGAAACTCTGTTTGTAGTAACTGTCGACTGCAACTGGAAAAATCAGATTTCTAGCCGAGAAACCTCTGTGAGAAATTTCCCTCTATTTGTGCACTTTTTCTTCCACCTTGCGCTGATTTTGCTCCAACGAACTGCTGCAAAACCCTTCTGCGCCCAAACAAGGAATCTACTCAGTGAAAATTGAGCTACAACTGCCCTTCTGCTTGCTGGAATCACTCGAATTGGCAAGCTGAATTTTTTTGCCAACCTGCACTGAAAAATCGAACTTGCTCAAGCAACTCGCACTGCTTGGCTTAGGATTTGTGCAGCCCCCAAAAATTCGTCTTGCTGCTCCCTCTGAACAACAAATTTCTTCCTTCGCTTCTGAGCTTCCCCGTCTGATCAAAATCGCTCTGATACCATGTGAAAATTTCACCACTGAAATTCTATTGCAACAACTGGAATTAATTCTTCTAACTGATAAATTAATTATTCAGTTTATTGCTACGACAACAACGAATTAATCACACTGCAACCTTCACAAATAAAAATACTGTGGAAGATAAACTGGAAACTGAGAAAATACTGGCACACACACACAAGATATGACAATTATTTTTGGACAAAAGTCTCTGGAAAAACCCAACTTGGGAAAACTAGTGCAGCAACTGAAGGTTTTTATTATTAAGCATTAGCGAAATAATCTGAGTACAATTTGGATGCTGAAAGTTGACAATCTTGTAGAGAAATATTGGCAAAAATATAGTGAGGAATTTTCCTAACCCCACAAGCAATCTGACACTGAAGATTGGCCTTTGAAACCCCTCCACAAAATTCCCTGTGTCACCCTTTGTGCAAGCACAAATTTGTGTTGTCTGGATCTCACCTTGAGCTGCCTCTTCTTTTTGCTGCTGACTCTGGAAATGCTTCCCTTGACATCTACGAAATTTTCTTGCCTTCATAACTCTGAGATGACTTCCCGAATAAAAAAATTGAATTGCCTCTTAGAGGCTTCTGCGTAGCCTCTCTGTGGATATCTCTGCTTCTCTGCAATGTACTCTCCTGAATTGGAAAACTTCCTCCGTATCGCTATCCTTACACCTCTTTGTCTGTGCTTCCCTTCTCTGGCTCGAACTCTTCCGGTTGCTGCTGCTGCTCTCTGGAGAAATTGAACTGCCAAAGGAAATCGATCTCTAGTGTCACAAGTGTGTTCATCTACCCATCGACTTGTTTTTATAGTCTCCAGTTGGGACTCCAACGACCAAGATTAAAACTTTAATCAATGTTTAATATTATATCCTAGTCGATCTGTTTGAGTTTCTAGTGAATATGGTACTCTTTAGATGCTTCATAAATCATTCACCTTTGTTGAATAAGGTACGGGAAAGTCAAGTGCCATTCTATCTTCCACAACTGCGATGTTTTGAATAAGGTAAGATGTATTGTTTTCACCATAAGAGGATATGTTATAGGGTTGCAAATTAACCTTGCCAGCTGGAGATATATGAAACCATAGAGTTCATTTGCTGGAGCCTGGAAGAAATTGCCTGGTTTTGATAGGAGGGAGACAAAGTTGCATTCCTTTTTGGAGGAGAGAGTTTGCCTTATGTGGATTTGTTTGAACAAAATTTATCTAATGGAACCTTATGCTTTTAATTAATATTGATATGACGTGAAGAAGACAGAAGAAGCCATCATTAAACGATATAGGGATGGGACATGTGGCTTCAGTGCAGTCTAAAGAGGACATTGCAGGAG
Source organism: Pinus tabuliformis (assembly GCA_031772625.1). Lineage (NCBI taxonomy): Eukaryota > Viridiplantae > Streptophyta > Pinopsida > Pinales > Pinaceae > Pinus > Pinus tabuliformis. The sequence continues at coordinate 2,023,926,452 of CM062818.1, read as the reverse complement.
AAGCAACAGAGTCAGTTTCTTTGTTTTGCTGTACAGCATTGTTTTACATTTTTGGTTTGCAACGAACTTCATTGAAAATATGAACACCTTTAGTTTCGCTCACTTTTAAGCTTTAGCTATTTAAAGTTTATTAAATAACGAATCCATACTGGTGAGGAAAGTTTTAAAATAGAGGAGGAATGACCTGTTGTAGAGTTTTATGAACCCAACGTTTCGGACTACCAAGTGAGTCCATCATCAGGGGATGCGTCAATGGATATTCTAAAGATATTAATGATGTATCCATGAGCTAAATTTCAGAGTATATATATAGGTTTATGAAAGAAATAATTTCGCTCTGGATAATCTTAATTTCTCGAATTCTGATGTGCTGTCCATCATGTCCCTTCCATGGTAGGACTTGATATTAAATAATGAATCCATACAAGCGAGGAAAGTTTTAAAATAAGAAGTTTTTTTTCCAATGGATGTAGATCTGCATGGTCTATTAGAGTTTTATTTGGACACCGTTATTGATTAACCAGATTAATGATTTTATCATTTGAATGTATGCTAATGTTCAAGATTTCTATGAGTTCATGATTATAATGAATAGTTTTATGAACATTTTAGGAGCATCTTTTTGGTTCTACTAAAGTACTTTTGTACATGGATGTCGGAGATCTTATGGGTTTGCATATTCACTGCTTTCAAACTTCAGAGTGCTGTTTCTGCAAAGACATACAATATCTATTGTTTCACTGTTAATGAATGTATGCTATCTTGCAGATTAGACTTTGCTAACTGAACTCATGATTTGTGTTTTTGATTTTTCTTTAATTGCAGTATACAAAGGATTTAGTCCGTGTTCTGAAGAATATGGTCACTAGTGGGTACTCACCGGAGTTTGATGTTGGTGGAATCACTGATCCCTTTTTGCAAATAAGGGTTCTTAGACTACTTCGCATTTTGGGACAGGGCGATGCAGATTCAAGTGACATTATGAGTGACATTCTGGCTCAAGTAAACAATTTTTTTTTTTATAGAGGATTGCGCTAATTTAAAGCTGCATTTATCTCTCTGATTTTGGAATAAGTCTATCTGCTCTCAGATTGTATGGGAAACTATATATTATATAAGAAATTAGTAAATGGCAGCCTGCCTTGACAGAAACATTGAAAAGTATCATGCTATACCCGAATTAGGCCCTGAAGCTTTGATTTCGAGAATGGTTGTTCGTTGGAGATTGTGACTTTTCTTTCCAACTGTCTTCCCTTTCCATCTTGAATCTTGGGGCTTTTATGCATTCAATTAAATGTGTAAATTTTTGGTTCTAAATAATTACTTACATGGCTGTGAAAATGTTTTCAGTACCATAGTTCAGCCAGGATATGGTTGCAGATTTATTTACTTAATGGAACTCAAGCAAATTACTACAGTGAACTGTTTAGGTGGAATTGGACCACAATTTCATTAGGTTGAAGTTTACATGTGGCATGACATCTTTAATGTTAAGGATTTAACTCAGTTAAAATTGCTGTATATATTGAAATCGTGAAACATGTTTGCTTCCATGCCTTAGTATCTTATCATCAATCTGTTTGTCTTGCTTCCAGGTAGCCACTAATATTGAATCCAACAAGAATGCTGGGAATGCAATACTTTATGAATGTGTGCAGACCATCATGGCAATAGAAGCCATAGGTGGTCTTCGTGTGCTTGCAATTAACATTCTCGGTCGATTTTTGTCAAATCGTGATAATAACATCCGGTAAGCATGTTGTAAAGCTTTCCAGTTTGGTTCCTAATTTTTTGATCTTTTGATTGTTTCGTTGGGTTCAAATGTGTCATATCTATATCTATTGCTGCTCCAAAATAAAAATTTTGTAGGGAAGGCAATTGAAGAATTTGTATGGGATCATCCCTTTCTACTCACTACTTTTATATGTATTTCTTTTGTCACATTGTAGTGTTGACACTCACATATCACAATAGTGGCTTCTTGTATTTTCTAGTCCCATTGACCTGCTTTGGTCCTATGTGGACATTAATAAAATTAATTTATTTTACCTGACCTCCCAGCTCTGTAATGTTCACATCTTCCAGTGAATTTCAATCAGAAATTTAGAATTGTAGCATCCTATTTTCATTAGACTTGCACAGGCATCTTATGGCACAGCTTGCAAAAATCGCCAGAATACAATAATTTGTGATGCATATGTTTTTCTGCTTGGACTTATAACTGAAGAATACAACTTTAATATTTGTATGGGCATGGCTGATGGAACAAAAATCCAGGAAACCTTACATACAGAATATACTAGACGGCTCCATTTGATTCATTCTTTCAATTCAATATAGAGATGCATGTCTTCCTACCAGTTCTTTAGTGACCTAGTTCTCACATGTTATAAATTTTTGAGCTAAGTAACAGCACACTTCCAAACAGGGTCCGTGTCCCGTATCCTATGTGTCGGACACCAATAAGTGAGGATACGTGTCCAACACATGTTTGGCACATGTCCTATTCACAGGACACCTACCAAACACGTGTGCCACACACGCCCTGACCGTGTCTCCCGTAAAAGAAGTCTGCACCCCATAAAAACACGTTTTCCCTTTCATTTGGGTTCATTTACTCAACAGGCTGGAGGAGTAAGATGTTTTGGAATTCATCTGAGGGTTATTGTGTAGTGTTAGAAGGGATTCCAAGCGCTGTGCAAGTGGATTTGTCCACCAATCTTCAAGTTTTCCCCTAAAGCAGTCCATTGTCTACCTCATTTCTCAAAAATCATGGCTCAATCATCAAGGGAAGCTGGAAAAGGTTTAAGGAAAGGGAGGAATGCTCCCACTGATGTTGTCCCCCCTCCTTCTTCAGGGTGTGTTAGTGCCCCATCTGCTAAAAGAGGGGCTACAATAGTAGCTTCAAATTCTGGATAAATTATTGTGTTAGCAAGACAACAGGCTAAATAGCAAAAGTTGTATGATTAAATTTGTATCAAGATCATGTAAGATTCTAAACGTTTTTAGTTTATATGTTCTAAAAAAATTGAATCTTTGTCTATATTTCATTTTTGTATTTGTAATTTACTAATTTTTTATATTTTTAATATATATAACAAATTCATGTATGTGTGTAGTATACTTTAGGGTAAAACCGCCCTTAGGGTTAGGAGAGAGCTCATGACAGATTTGAATTCAACAGTTATTCCCTCAAATTTTTTGCAACCAGAGATCTTATTGAAGTACAATAAGATAAGGTAACCATACAATCAACAGTTTGTTCATATGAAACCAATTCCACAACATATAGAGTTTTAGGACTATAGTCCCCTTAATGTTACATTATAACCCAAAAACACAGTAATTGCTATCAGAAACCCTACTATCCACATTTCTACGGAGAATTCACCTTTTGAAACTTGTGTTGGATGTTTTCTACCTTCACCCATGGATGTTGTATATGGACAACAAGGAGGATTGAGGGAGGACCTCATAGGAGATGCATTATGAGTAGAAAAAAATGTTGAGAAGGTTAGGCAAACCCATTTGCAAGTACAGGAGACGCTGAAGAAGTCACAAGAAAAAATAAGGCCATGCATGATTAACACAATAAAGAAGTCATTAAGAATGGGAGATAGAGTATGGTTACAATTGAACAAGGAAAGGCTACAATGCCCTAAGAGGAATATTGAGGCAGTATGGCTCTTTTGAGATATATTGGGAAAGGTGGCAGATAATACTATTCTGGTTCTCCTTTCTGATGCTTTTCTTGCTCTTGTTTTGGACCTCTCTGGTTCCTCTTGTCATTGTTCTTATGCTGGTATTTTCTCTATTCTTCTGTAGCTGATAATTGGCTTCCTGATTGCAATGGCTGAAGGTTCTAGTGGAATCCTAGTTCCAATTTTGTATTGCTTTTTTCTTCAATGTCTTTCTGTTTTATTTTGCTGTACATGTGTTTTCTAAAAAATTACAGCCCTACTGATTCCTACTTTTCTTTCAATAAAGTTGTAAGCTTCTAACACTTGACTATAGATAAAATTACATTTTTACTGTTGATATTGGCTTTACGTTTAAACACTTTGAAATATTGAACAGGTTTTTCACCTGACCATACCGCTTTGAGAGCTTTTCCTTTGACTGACTTGGTTAAGGAGTTGTCCAACACATGAAAACTATGTTGACAACCTTAATGCAAAGTATTTCGAGCCACCCTTTTCTTTTCAGCATGTGCCTAGCCATTGTGACTAGGGTGCAATGTTCAGCTACTACATTTTGTTTTGGAGTATAGGAAACAATTGGCTGTTTTATTACACAAGTGTTTTACAATATTTTGAAAAATCATGAGTTGTACTTGCCACTTCCATTAGTTCTAAGGACCTTTACTTTTCTACCTCACTAGACTTCTACACTAGTTTTAAATTCCTCAAAACATGAAAATGCAGCTGTTTTGGGCCTCAACAAATGTCCAGAAATACCATGCTCCACCAAGTGCTTGAGTTGGTATTGGTTCACACAAGATGCTGTGGACGAGATCCAATGATGTCAATGCTCTCCATGCTGCTCCATTAGGAAGCTGAGCTAGGTGTCATTCATTTGCAAGGTGTCCTTTACAAACTGCAGTGTTTAGCTTAATTTGTGGTAGCTCTCTAAACATTTGATTTTATGTGAAAGTTGGAGATATGTAAAATCTATTTGCCCATTTTGTTTGACTGCTTTAAGGCCACTTGGATGATGGAGATGGCATCCAACTCATTCAAACCACTCACTACTACTTACCTTGCCCCAACTTCTGAAGCAGGAATTTCTTGGACAGCAGCAATATATGTATAAATAATTTATTAAAAGATGAAATTACAGATGATGATTCTTACAATTGCGGATGCCTAGCTTATATACCGCCATGGACACCCTTTGGGGAAAGGGCATGATCTTATGATCGTGCCCTTTCATCTAATTTAACTGAAAATTAAATAATAACCTAATCTAACTAATTTTTTACATAACATTGCCTTCCTCTCGAAAGAATGCTTTGTCCTCAAAGCATAAGTAACGACGGATGTTGTTGAAGAATGATTCATTCTCCCAGAAGGCGTCTTCTTCGGGTAAGTCCTTCCACTTGATCAGATATTCCAAGATGATCAAGGTCGCACATTTTAAAAGGTCTTGGATTAATCTCTCAAGTTCCGTTTTTTGGTGATGTGGATATTGGTATGGCTTGATGTTGACAGGGTCTGACCCTGCCTTGACTTCTATTGTATGCTCAATTTCCCTATTAGGCGGCATCTTCATAGGTAGGTCTTGAAATACTTTTTCATGCTTCTGAATCAAATCTTGTATCTCTGGTGACTCTTCTCTGGTCATATTTGCAGATAACATCTCTAACTGGTGACACTGTACTACATAAGAGGGTGCTCCTTTTCGACTTAGTTTCATCATCTGAGATGATGATACAACTTGATTTTCTGGTGCTTGGAATCCGTGTAACTTGTACTTCTGACCTCCCCATTTGAATTTTATAAATTGTACTTGATGGTTGGCGGCATAAGTATCTAAAGTTTGTAACCATTGGATACCTAAGACTACATCTACTCCTCCTAACGGTACCGTGAAGAATGGAGACTCTAGATTAAAGTCTTGAATCTGCAAATTGACCTTATGGCATTTCCCTACCTTTTCAATCTTCTTACCATTAGCTACCATCACTTTCATGTTTGGTAAGGGAAATGAAAAGATATTGAGTCTCTTTGCCACGGTTGCATCTAAAAAATTGTGTGTGCTTCCAGAGTCGACGAGAACCACTACGTTGTTCTTCTTTATGTGTCCTTTTAACTTTAAAGTCTGAGGTTGTGATATACCTGTCATAGCTGATAATGACACTTGTGGAATACTTCCATCATCTAGTTCTGGTGAGAATTCTGGGGCGTCTTCTATGTCTTCTATGTCATAATCTTCACTGTTTGAATCATTGGTTGCTTCACAATTATATAGGTTCTTTGGTTCTTTTCCTTTAGCACATCTATGTTTGGGGTCCCATTTCTCACCACAACGTTTACATTTACCCTCTTTTATCCTTTGCATTTCCACATTAGATTTTTCATCTTCACGACGATGTGGTGGAACATATCTTGTATTATTTGAGTCCACATACTGGGGTATCCTTCGTCTTGCATAAGATTTTTCCGCTGTTGACCAAAATATTGGTTCGGATTTCTTTTCGGCTATTTTTGCTTTTCGTCTTGCTACTTCTATAGATGTAATGTCATGCATCTCAAGTTCTGCTTGTAAGTGGGTTTTGAGTCCCGAGATGTATGACTGAATTAGACGAGATTCTGATAACCCAGGTACTCGTGTTACTAAGGTCTCCCATTCTTGAGTGTATTCATCCACACTTCCTTTTTGTCGTAATTTGATGAGTTTTGAAAAGAATTCTTCTTCCTTTACACCTTGGAATCTTTTGAAGAATGCATCTTTAAATTTTCTCCAGCTAATGACATGTGTTGTCTTTTTCCACCACATATACCAGTTATATGCTTCTCCTTCCATTTTCATGGATGCATGCCTGAGCTTTTCGTCATCGTCATTGATGTCATATATCTCAAAGTATTCTTCTGCTTTATTTATCCATGCAACATTGTTTTTTTCGTTTCCATCGAATTTAGGCATCTCGACTTTTGCCCGTCGCTGGTATGTTGCTACTGGTTGAGCGAAAAAAGGGTGTTGATTGGTAAAGTTATCCCAGAGTTGCTTGTTTGTAAAGGCTGTGTTACTCGCTTCTTGGTGGGGTGTCACTGATTTTTTTGGGGATTCAACTTTGTCATGAGAGTCTGTGGACTTAGTTGAATCTGACGAGATGTGTTCTTGATTCTCTTCACCTTCTTTTAGTAGTTGTTCGGGTGTACAATTCGACCTTTTACACAGACTTTTCAGCATTGTTAAGACCTCTCTGATCCCTACTTCTGTCTGGACATGGTAATTTTCCATCTTTATTTCTATTCGATTCGTCGTATCTTGAAGATTTTTGATTTTGTCTGCTTGCTTCCCAAGCTTGCTCTCGACTTCATTTAATCTTTTACTGACCTCGTCGTGGTTGTTATTTATCTTATGCTCTGCGTCCAACAACCTTTTTTGGAAATCCGCCATTGTCATTGTTGACATTGAGCGGGTTTGCGGAGGCGTGTATTTATTTGCCAGCTAAAATATTTTTCCTCCCCCTATTTTTTTTATTAGCTAAAATAATTTTAATACATATAAATTTTAATTAATGAAAATAAATTTAATTAATTAAATTAATATATATATATATATATATATATATATATATATATATATATAACTTTTTAATTAATTAAAATAAATTTAATTAATTAAATTATATATGTTATATATAATATATAATATAATTAAATGAAGTTATGAAATATATATATATATATATATATATATATAACATATATATGAATTAATAATATAACTATATAATATACGTATATATAAATAAATTATATATAATATATGTTATATAATATATAAATATTTAATATAAATATATGTTATAAATATATATATATATATCAGTGTTGCAAACATCTCGATAACATCCCGATTTTATCTCAAAATCACGATTTTTTGGCCTAGCCGATGTTTGCGATTTTTAAAGATATTTTTATGGTATCTTAATTTTGCCGATGTTTGCTGATTTTTTACCGATATTTTCCCGATTTTTATGATTTTTTGGTTTTCCGGACCCTTGCCGATTTTATCCCAATGCCGATGTTCGCAACATTGATATATATATGTTATAACTATATATGTTATAAATATATATATTGAAATGGAACGGCACAACGAATTTAAATGAAACGACACAATGAATTTAAATGAAACGGCACGCAGAGTCAACGACCACGATGTTTGACGGCAGACGTGGCCAGATAACGAGGGTTAGGTGTGGCGCTGCGGACATGAGTGGATGGGAACAGTAGTGACACGGTGTTGCGGACTGGACAGCAGACGAGAACAGCGGAAGGAGACGACGAGGGACAACGACAGGAATTTGCGGACGGATGGACACAGGGTGGATGACGCAGAATGGAACTGGACGGAGCCGAGAATACGCACGGGGTTGCAGCTGTAAGTGCAGTGGACAGGTAGCGCAGAACCCTGCTCTGATACCAGATGAAGCAGGAATTTCTTGGACAGCAGCAATATATGTATAAATAATTTATTAAAAGATGAAATTACAGATGATGATTCTTACAATTGCGGATGCCTGGCTTATATATTGCCATGGACACCCTTTGGGGAAAGGGCATGATCTTATGATCGTGCCCTTTCATCTAATTTAACTGAAAATTAAATAATAACCTAATCTAACTATTTTTTTACATAACAACTTCATTGTTAGTGTTGTCATAAGTTTCACAACCCTTATCATCGAAGGATATTAACATTTTTTGTTTAGCAATTTTTCAAATATAAGTTAAATTCTTTGACAGTCTTGGGACTGTTGCCCAAAGGTGTTTCCTAGTGGTTTTTTCCTTTGGCCTAGGAAAATGTATGAACCAACTTTTTAGTGTGACTTTGAGTTATTAAAGTCATATGCCTTTTTAGTCACTTTATGAGTTACAAAAAGTACATGATATTTTATTATATTAAAGTGACTTTATGAGAAAAAGGTACAAGTTACAAAAAGACATTAAAGTGACTAGGGAGGCTCATTAATAAAGGTGAGACATAAGAGGGGGTCAATCGGAGATTAGATCTTCACCCTTGATCAATGAGAGACATAAGAGGGGGTCAATGGGAGATTAGATCTTCACCCCTGATCAAGGAGAGCTGAGATCAAATCTCAGCCCTTGATTGTAGTGGAAAAGGCAAGAGGAGAACTCATTATTCATGTGCAAAGTTGGAGAAGAGAAGAGGAGAAGAGGAGAAGGCTGAGATAGCTAGAGTTTGCTGAAGGAGAGGGCATTTGCAGCAAGGATAACATACTCACATGCCCAAATTCCAAGGCTGGAAGAGAGGCACGCAAACTTAGGAGCAGCACTCATTTCCAGCGTGACCTTGAAGGAGCTCAGCACAGAATTTGATGCAGCCTCAGCACAGATTTCAAGGGCAGAAATTCTGATACTGAGGCATTCATTTCCAGGCAGAAAAAGTGCTGAACAGCAGTGTAAAAATCGAGGTCTGAGGCATACATTTTTAGGAGCTGAAGTACTGTCAGAGGGTGTGATTTTCAAGACAGAAAATCAGTCTGACAGTGCTGATCTGTGGCCCAAATTTTGAGGAGAAAATTCTGGGCAGTGGGCGCTGAAATTGACAGCATTTTTTTCTGAACAGTGGCACGATTTCTGAGCTCTGAAACTCTGGACAGTGGCATGCATTCCAAGGGCAGAAATTGCTGGATTGTGCACAAATTTCCAGGCAGAAGCACAAATTTCTATAATCTGGGCAGAATTCCAAAACGGGAGATAAGTATCTGTGTATTTAATTCTGTGTAAATTTATTTGAGATAAAAGCAAATAAAATTCCTCTTCCAACTGGTTTTCCCTTCAGGGTTTTTCCAGGGTTTGTGATTGACCAGAAATCAGTGTCCTCAATTCATGTGCATGTCTGTGAATTTCTTATCAGCTGAAAGTGAAAGTGAAAGACTAGTGGTACTCTTTTAGTGTTTCAGTTGAAATTTTATATTCATGTATAAGTCAACAATTAACTATGGGATGTGAGCATTAAACATGCTGTGTAAAACAAGCTGAAACATGGGTGGGCTACAGGACACAAAATTTTTCTACATGGTACCAGAGCACTTGTGAACCTACCGCTGATAAACAGTGACCAGCAAGCATAAACCAGCCTATATACGAGAGATCTGTGGTTGAGAGGGAGGTTAGTTGATCCAGGGCTGCGGGAGAGCGCCACACCCTCCACCCTCGAATCTGCTCCTGAAGCGTGCTCTGATCAGTAGTTCAGAAGCATGCTCTGATCAGTAGTGAATTTCAGAAGCATGCTCCCTAATTTTTTTTCGTTCCCTGCCATTTCAGTAGTTATAGAGGGAGTGATCGCTCCCTGTTGCTCCGGGAGCGACTTTTAAGTTCGGGGAGCGATATGGGAGCGATTGCTTCCGATCATTCACATGCCAAAAAAACCGCCCCCGCGGGAAAAAATGGCACGCAGTGTTTTTTCGAGGGAGAGGGAGGGGCCAAAAGAATAAAAGGCCTCCTCCCCTCCCATAATCTGTCATTTTCAGGAGATTGAGAGAGCAAATATGGCTTGAGGTGCTTGAGAGAGGAAGATTGAGAGGGTTTGAGCTTGAGGAGATTGCAAGGAAGATTGAAGGCTTCCATTTGAGAGACCTTGGGAAATTGAAGGCACCACCATTGGAGAGCCAAAGAGGGAGGGTCTAATCCCTTTTTTTTCCCATGTCGCATTTGTGTTTTTTATATGTTGAATGAAATATGTTCTCTTCTCCTACTCATTCCCAATTCCCATTCCTCCATTTTATTGAATTTGTAGGCAAGAAACTCAAACTTCACCAAACATGATGGGTATATGGCGTAGCCTTCTCTTTTTGGTTCCTTTTTTGTTATGATGGTGGTGGGAGTAGAAGAAAAAGAATTGATGAAGATGATGAAGAAGTGGGTAGTGTTGGATTAGGAAACCCTGGAGAAGAGGAGTATCAAGTGTCTGAGGGGGAGGAGGATAACGAGAGTGGAGATGATGATGGAAAGAAAACCAAGGTAGATCAAATCCCCTTGTGGAAATGTTACTAGGGTTTCAGGAGGGAAAAGGGGGTGGAACCACTAAATTTACATGCCCCCATTGCAAAATCACTTACACAGGTTCATATGCCCATGCCAAAAAACATCTTTGTGTGAAAATGGCATGGGATGGAACTAAGCAAATAGGAATCAAAACCTGTGTAAGTGTGTCAGCACAACAAAGAACCAAATATAGAAGGGAAGAGGAGGAAGCCCAATACAAATCTGAACGATCAAAGGCTGACTTTGAACATGACACAACTAGCCCACAATCACATAGAGTAAGAAGTCCATCAACATCCACCCATGGTACTGGATATAGAGGCACAGGCACATACATCTCTTTAAGGCACAGAACAATATCAAAATTCCTTGATCAAGGGTGTAGGGATGATGGGGATGCAAAATTTTTCCGATTTCTCTTTGCATGTAGGATACCATTCAATGTCCTTCGCTCACCTTATTGGCATGAAATGTTTCCACCATCAATGATACCCCTAAAAGATACAAGAGCCCTGGGTATGACAAAGCTAGAACTGCGGGACTTGATCGTGAAAAAGCCAAAATAACAAATGCTTTGGGTAAATTCACAAATGCTTGGAATGAATATGGCCTATCCATTGTATCTGATCGCTGGACAAATGTAAAAGGCAAACCATTGATAAATGTTCTTAGTGTATCTGCTACTGGTGCAACCTCCTTTCATCACATGATTGCTCAGAAAAGTTCAAGACCGCCATCAACATTGCACAACCATCAATTCAAACAATTGAAAGTATTGGGCCATATAATGTCATCCAAGTCATCACTGACAATGCTTCTAATTGTAAGGCAACGAGTGCAATCATTGAGGATAAATACCCCAACATATTTTGGTCTGGGTGTTTGGTTCACACAATGAACCTTTTGATGCATGGCATTATTAAGATCAAGGAACCTCAATATAGATGGATTGGTGAATTGTACGAGAGGCAAGAAAATGTAAAATTTATTAGCAATCATAGCAATACCCATGGGATTTTCCATATTACCTCACCTTTAGATGCCTTTTGAAGGTAAGAGAGTAATTGGCCAGCATGGTATCAAGTCCACAATGGTAGGTATTAAAGGGTAGGGATGCAACTGCAATTGACAGGGAAGGCTTTGAAGAGGTGGAGCACATTGCTCTTGATGGTTAGTTTTGGGCAAGTGTGAGGGACGTTTTGAAATACACCGAGCTCATTTATAACATGATTTGTTTTGCAAATACAAATGCAACGGTGATTGGGGAGGTGTATGAGCAGATGGATAACATGTTGGGGCAAATAAAATATATTGTCCAGTCGAATGATTCCATCTTTTATGATCATATTCACAAATAAGTGTGTGCACGGTGGGATAAACTTAATGTTCCACTACATATCTTGGCATATATCCTTATGCCAAAATACTACTTCCCACCTTGGTTGGGAAAACCTGCACTTGGGGGTGGGGTTAGGACCAAACCCCATATAGATCTAGAGGTACAAGTTCAGTATATGGCAACATTAGAGAAGCTAGTCCTTGACAGAGAGGAGTGTGCTAGATTGCATGGAGAATTAAGCAAATACTTCAGTCAAACTGAAGTGTTTGGTTCTTTGAATGCAATCGAAGATAGAGACAAAATGGATCCTGTCACATGGTGGAGCATGTATGGCTTTGGGGGACCTTTGGCAAAATTGGCCGTAAAAGTGCTTTCACAGGTTGTTTGTTAATGGTATTGGTTGCAAGTACAACTTTAGTGATGACAAATGTTATATATTGAATTTTGAAAGTTTGAAACTTTAAGATTGATGAAGCACGAGACTCGATATATTGTAACATGTATCTTGTGGACATGTGGTTGATGAAGATTATAACTTCTAGATTATGGATGTTATATGGTTTAATCCATGTTTCTATGCTTTTTATATCTAATTCCTCATTCTACCTGCTTTTGTTGCATATATGCATCAAATTATATAAAATATATACTATATAAAATACACTTCGATTCACTTTAGACCCAGGAGCTTTTGAAAATGTTGCTCCTTGCTCCCGCTTCTGTCCTCGCTTCCTGCTTCTGCTCCACTTTGGTTGCTCAGTTTCAGTGTTTAGAAGTTGTTGGTTGAGAGGGTCACATGGCTATTGGTTTAAGGGTGGAGGATAGATTGAGTGGGGCTAAAAATTTTGGTTCTTGGAAGGAGAGGATAGTCTTGTTGCTTGAGGAGTTTGAGTTGTGGGATATTGTAGAGAGTGCAGTACAACCACCCATTGATATTGTTCAGGTGGAGGAATTCAACAAGTGGAATGTGAAGGCTAAGAGGATCCTTCTAGATGCAGTGAAAGACCACCTTATACCTCATGTATCAAGGAAAAAGTTTGCCTATGAGATGTGGGAGCCCCTGATTACACTTTATCAAAGCATCAATGAGAGCAAGAAGATGGTGTTACGTGAGAAACTAAAACACCAAGATGACCAAGACTGACACATTAACCACATGCCTTACCAAGATCACACAGGTGAGAGATGAGTCGACTGTAGTGGGAGAGGTTATCCCTGATGACTAGTTGGTTAGGATGACACTGAGTGGTTTTCCCAAGAAGTGGGTTGGATTGATAGATGGCATTGCTACTAGAGAGCATCTTTCAAATTGGAGGAGTATGTGGGATGATTTCATGTCGGAGGAAACCAAGAGGAGTGCCAAGAGTGGCAACCAGCGTGGTGGGGCAGATTAGGAGGTGAATGTTTCCCTATTAGCTAAGGGCAAGAAGAAGGCCAAGAAGGGTTCTTCTAGAGGGGCCACGCATAAGGGAAAATAGAAGGAGAAGGAGAAGGACATGACCAAAGTGATATGTTTTGCTTGTCAGAAGATGGGTCAGTATGCCTTTCAGTGTCCCAATAAGAAGTGGAAGAAAAAGGTCATTGTGGCATCAACTGAGGTGGGTGAGTTTTCCACTAGATTTGACACAGAGTTTGCTTTAGTGGTGAGTCTTGCCACAATATTACATCTTCTAGTGTCTGGTTTGTAGACAATGGAGCTTCTTGCCATATGATTGGAGCCAGAGAATAGTTTACAAGTCTTATAGAGAGGGATATAGACTTGGAGGTGGTGCTTGGAGATAACTCTAAAGTCAGAGTAGTAGGTGTGGGGATTGTATCCTTTCGGAGGGAGTCATTACCATCCTTGAAAGTGACAGAGGTTTTGTTACCTTTATGTTCCAGGGTTGAGGAAGTATCTGATTTCAGTTTCTAATATTGAGAAGAGGGGATATGCAATGGTGTTCCGAGATGGACAGGTGCTCATGTATCCCAAGGGATCCAATATCACTTGGTAGAGTGATTGGAGTCCATAGTGGGAGACTTTACAGATTGATGTTTTAGCCTACCAGAGCCTTAGTGGCTACGACCAACCACAATGATTCAGGAGGACGACCCACTTGCACCATGGAGCATTCAAGATGCTGAGGGAGATGTGTGCAGGGGGTGTGCTTTGGGAAAGTACACCAGGGCTCCTTTCTTGAGAAGTGATAACAGGGTAGCAAGTATCCTTGATTTGATACACTTTGATGTATGTGTTGCTATGTCTTCTATATCATTGAGTGGATATGGCACTGTTACTTTCATTGATGACTACTCCAAGAAGACTTGGAGTTTCTGTATGAAGACCAAGGATTAGGTCTTCAAGAGGTTCCAAGAGTTTAAGGCTCTTTTGGAGAACCAAACAGGGAAGAAGATCAAGGTCTCGAGGACAAACAATGGGGGCGAGTATACCCGACGAGTATACCTCCAGTGAGATGGAGTTTTGTAGGAGAGTGGGCATCAAGAGAGAGTATACAATGCCATATAACTCCCAACAAAATGGGGTGGCAAAGGCCATAGTGGGGGTAGTGAGAGCCATGTTGCATGATCAAAGGCTACCTTTCTTTTTGTGGCTGAGGCTTGTAACACTGCAATGTATCTGCAAAACAATTGTCCCCATAATGTTCGGGAGTAAGACTTCCGATGAGGCTTCTTCTATGAAGAAACCTGAGATTGGGCACATTAGGATTTTTGGGTGCCTTACTTATTCAAATGTCCCTGAGGAGAAGAGAATAAAGCTGGAACCCACTGCAGAGAATGGCATCTTTGTGGGTTACAACTAGACTTCCAAGGCCTATCACATATATATTCCTGCCAAGAAGAAAGTTGTTTTGAGACGAGATGTGATGTTTGAGGAGGAGAGGCCTTGAGGAGGTCATGAGAGGCTGATCATGTAGAGCAACTGACTCCTCAACAAGGGAGCACACCACAGGTTTCAGGATCTACAGGTTCACTGAGGTCAAGATGATCACTGACTTCGGGGCTGATAGGATCACAAAGTTCAAGATCGTAGGGCACAGGTTCCCAAAGTACAGGTTCACCACAGAGTATACGGGCTTCCTCATCAAAGGCTCCAAGGGAGGAGATTCCCACACCAGTTCAGGAGGCTACTTTAGGGAAGAGGAAGCCAAGATGGCTTTGTGATACCTTGTAGGAAGTTGTGGAGTTAGTGGGGAAACCCAAGTGGTCAGTTAGGGAGAGTAGATCACCAGAGAGGTTGAGTGGCTATGTGGTTTGTGTTGTGGAGACTGAACTATCTAGATACGAGGAGGCAACGAGTTAGTTGATTTGGAGGGATGCCATGGTGGAGGATTATGCTTCCATCATGAAGAATGATGTGTGGGAGATAGTGCCAAGACCCAAGGGGAAGTTAGTGGTGACTTCCAGGTGGATTTACAAGATCAAACATGATGCATATGGCAACATGGAGAAGTTTAAAGCTCGATTTGTGGCACGAGGTTTCTCACAGGTGGAGGGGGTTGATTATGAGGAGACCGTCGCACCAGTGGTTTGATACACCTCGTAGTGATCTTCATAGCAACAAAAGTGGGTTGGAAGATTCACCAGAGGGATGTGAAGGTTGCCTTTCTCAATGGAGTCATATAGGAGGAGGTTTGCATTAAGCAACCGCAGGGCTTTGAGGTGGATGGGAGAGAGTCTCATGTGTGTAGGCTTAAGAAAACCCTATACGGTTTGAAGCAAGCACTGAGAGCATGGTACGAAAGGATTGATGCCTACTTGCAACAAATGGGTTTCTAGAAGAGTGATGGAGATCCAAACCTATATTCAATTATGGTTGGCGAGGATCCACTCGTTCTAGTCCTGTATGTGGATGATTTGTTTATTACAGGAGAGGAGAGACTCATAGAGCATCGCAAGAGAGATCTACCTTCAGAGTTTGACATGATTAATCTAGGACTACATATCTTCGCCCTTAGAGACATATTGAGGAGATTTTGTATGGATGATTGCAGACTGATGGCCACTCTGATGATTATGAACTAGAAGAAGCTAGATGCTTTTGATTCCAAGTTGGTAGATCCCACTTTATATCTTCCGCTGATCAGTTCGTTGATGTATTTGGTCAACATTAGGCCAAATATCTATTGCACAATCAACATGTTGAGTCAATTTATGATGGGGCACAAGAGGGTGCACTAGGTGGCTACAAAACATGTGTTACAGTCTACAGGGCACAATGGACTGTGGATTGACCTATATCTAGGGGGGGGATGGAGTTAGGTTGACAGGTTGTGCTAGTTATAGGAAAAGTACATCCTGATGCTGTTTCATGTTGGTTTGATAGTGGTGTCGCGTTCAACATGAAGCAGAGATCAGTGGCATTGAGTTCCATAGAGGCTAAGTACATTGCAACTAGTCAGGTCAGTTGCGAGGTCATTTGGCTTCACAAGATGTTGTGTGGCTTATTTGGTAAGACGTTGAGACCAACTACGATGTAGTGTGATAATCAGAGTTGTAGTAAACTCACAGAGAATCCGATATTTCGTGACTGGTCAAAGCATATTGAGATCAAGTACCACTTCATCCGGGATTGTGTTCAAAGAAGAGGAGTGAAGCTTGAGTACATTTCTACTAATGATTAGGTTGCATATATTCTCACCAAGTCATTGCCAAGGGGCAAGCATATCTATTTCAGGAACAAGATGGGAGTGGTGAGAAACACCTTCCTCGATAAGAGGGAGTGTTGAAAAAGGTACCAGGCTTGGAAATCGGATTCCTCCCCCAGGCCCCACGTGTTCCAAATCCAACGAATCGGATGTGATTCGGGCGGATTTGTGTCCGAAAATCGGGACACGTCGTGTTCGATCAAGACACTTAGAGTCCAAAACGTGTCTTGATTTTCAGACACGAATCCGGAAATCAAGAATGTGTGCAGCGTTTTAAAGGCATATTGCCCCATTCTATTTGCACATTCACTTGTTTAGTTTGTTGTGGGTGTTTGAGAGCAAAGAACAAAGGGTGTGGGAGCATTTTGAAGGAGATTCAAGCAACAAGTAAGTGTTAGAGCCTGTCAGATTTGATGATGGTGATACTATAGGGGGGGTCATCCACGCCAGCGGATGCAGAGATGACTTTGGATACAGAGGAGGAAGATGCAGCAAAGGAGAGCAGTGGTGACCATGATGATGAGGATAGTGACGCTGATTTTGATGATGACTATGAGGATTGATGACTCATGAATCATGAGCTACCTACTGCCTTGAGGCTTGTATACTTGTAGACTTGAAGTTGTAGTTGTTTTGTATTTGCTATTTCTATTTGCCATTGGCATTGCACTACCTATGTAAACAATAACACATTTTGATTTTGATGGCTTAGTGATAAAACCACAATATCTTTATCTTACCATCTTGTCTTTCTCCTGTTGGATCATTGATGAATTGAATATGTATTATAAATTTATAATTTATCATTTATCATTTATGTCACAATTGTATTTGTAATTTTGTATGCATAATGTTACTTTGTAAAACTTACATCTAGATGAAGATCTATGTTTGAATCAACGAATTTGTATCATGAATGAGAATTTGTGTAAGAAATATCTAATTATATATATATATATATATATATATCAATAAAATAATATATAACATATCCAAATGTGTCCTATTTCGGGGGGTCAACGTGTCCGTATCCGACACTCGAATCTCCGTATCCGTCAAATCCCAAATCCCTGTGTCAGGTGGCTTAGGTACCAAGGAGGTGTTTACTAGTGCTTTTTGACTTTGGCCTAGGCAAACATGTGATCCCACTTTTTAGTGTGACTTTATGAGTTACTAAAATCATGTGACTTTTTAGTCACTTTATGTGGTACAAAAAGGACATGGTACTTTACTATATTAAAGTGAATTTATGTTTTTAAAGTGACTTTGTGAGAAAAAAGTACAAGGTACAAAAAGGCCATAGTCAAAAATCACTTGCACAAATCAAGAAGACAAATGTAACAAAGTAGTGTATTAAAAAGTTAGAACAAGAGAAGGAATTCAAGAAGAACCTATGAGAAGCAAATGAAGAAAATTCTCACTTATGGAACCTTAATCAGAGATTGTTTGAACAAATTGGAAGGCTAATAGATGAGGAAATAGACAATCAAAACATGGAAAAAGTTGATAAATGAGTAAATGAAGAACTCTTAGCCCAAAAGATTCATAACCAAAACCCACTTGCACAAATTAAGAAGCTTAAGAATGAAAAGAAGTTGCAACAAGAAACACTAAAGCAACTTAATAGCTAAGAATCACTGATAAATAAAGATACAATGATTGATTATGTGGAAATAGAGAAGTCAACGGTTGTAAAAACTTAGACTCTGCAAAAAGAAACCAATATAGATACAAATGAAATCTTATCAAATAACATATAATCAAAATTATCAAAGGGCAAGGATTCCAAAATTAAGATGCAAGATACAAGGATGCCTTACCATCATCCAAATTATAAAAGCCATTGTATTATTCAACAAGCTAATCATAGAAGCCATTACCACATAGTTTTGCAGAAAATTGAATTAGAGTGGTTTGACCCTTTCACAATAAGACAATTTTCTTAATGTTTGGAAGATCATATCATCTTTTATTGTTAGCCACTATAGCTATAAGAACAGAGAATTGTCAGATTGGATCTCAAGCCAAAAAAATGAGATGGCATCACAAGCCAAAACAAATGATAAGTTTTTCCACAAATATGCTTTGAAGACAAAGCATTTCTAAAGGGGAAGACAATGTAATAAGCATATATATATATTAATGAAAGGACATGTCTTAACTAAAGGACATGACTTTTGGTGAAAAGACACCCGTTTAGGTATATATATGGGGCTCATTGTAATATCATCATTCTATCATCATCTATCGTATTTTATTCAATGTAATATTTTAATTTAAAAATGGATTTTTTTATTTTTTTTTAATATTATGCCATCTATTTTAGATATTTGTGATATGAAAGAAATTGTTTCGTTTCAACAGTAGTGTTTTGAGTTGACTAAATGCTCTTGAGGATTAGCAAACTCATAATTCGAAAGATATGGGAAGTGGAAAAAATGCCGCATAAGTCAAATGCCCCCTTGAACTTTGCAAAGATGTTGTGCTAAACGCACCCAATGGCAAGCAAATCCTACCAAGGTGCAAAACGTTCCAAATACTACATAAGCCATTTGTCTACCAAAATACTGCCCTGTGATGTGACAACAATTGTTAGGATATTCCGACACATAGGAAATAGTTAAGTATAACTTGGTCTAGTATAGAGTTAGGTAAAGTGTGTTTCTTTACTATGTACATTTTGTAACTTACAATCCGACGGTCACGATATGTAGTGATCCGACGGTTCATTCTCTCCTCGGTATTACCGACACTTGATCCGTGGCTTAACACCCGATTGGTCCATGATCTCTATTTAAAGAGCATGGAGGGTCATTTGTAGGTTAACCGTTCATGAGAGAAGCTTATGTAAATTTTTCATTCTTTTATTAATAAATTGCTTGAAGTGGCCGCGTTGGCTCAGGCCGTGGACTGTTTCCCTCTTTGAGGGTTTTAACCACGTCAAAATACTGGTGTATTGATCTATGATCTGCGTGTGAGCGGTGCCCTTTGGTGTTCTGTCTGAGAAACTTACCCTGTAAATTCCTACATGGTATCAGAGCTATTTGAGGGCCGCGTCCGTTGGTGATCCAAATCTGAAGCCGGTAGAACTGCATCCGACTGCCGTTTCCTATCTACTGTTTCTGACTACTTTCGGGCCGAGAGGACTGCTCTATTGTGTTGGGAGCATCTGTTCCAGTGAGGAACCCCTTTCGTTTCATACGAAAAGGTTTCCGGTAGCCCTAGCTACGTCATTTTTAAGATCTGGAGGTATACAGTGTTTATTTGCAGTTTACAGTTATTTTCTCTCTGTTTATTTCGGTTTCAGTTTATTTAGCTTTTTTTATTACCGGATCTATACCTTTCATTTCTGCGTATGCTCTTTGCCCCGCGACTCTGTGCGATCTGGGCAAATCAGAAACAGAAAGGAAGGATTTTTCTCATGCGTATGCTCTTTTCCGCTGCGCCTTAGTGTGATCTCGGAAAATCAGAAACATTGAGGAAAATATTTAGTTTTCGGCTAAAGCTAACTTCGAGCCGCAAGGTTCGTTTTTTTTGTATGTCTGTGTTGGGTTTTGTGTTTTTTTTGTTTTGTAGGGAAAAAGAGCTTTCTCAAAGCAAGCACGCAACCCAAAGCTTCAACCCCCCCCTCTCTCTCTCTCAAACTTTTTGTATAGCTCACTTGGTCCAAAGCTAATTTATGAGAGTAGAGGTCTTGAGTTCAAGTCTCCTTTTTGTGAGGACGGATTTTTCATTTCCGCACATTCCCACACTTCGTCGGCATCTTCATCAATTTTTTTTCAAAAAGCCATAACTTCTTCATCCGGAAGTCGTTTTCAGAACCGTTTTTTTTGAAATAGCCTAATTTTTCGAGATCTTTCCATTGGAACACTTAGTTTCAGCATCTATAGCTTCAGTTTCTGTTAAAATGGAAAGTCCATGCCAAGTTATTCTTGACAGCACCAACTACTTCCAATGGTGGTCCTACATTGTGGATTTACTTAGAAGTAAAGGTCTCTACAGAATAGCCACAGGCCAAGAAACCAAACTGAAAGATGAAGATAAGGTAGCTAAATGGGAAAATAGGCAAGATCAAGCACGTGGGTTGATAGGGATGTCTATTTCTCCAGATCTTAGATTCCATATTGCAGAACTTGATGCTCCTGATGAAGCAATGAAACAGATTACTAAAGTCTTTGGAATTAAAAATGAACTTAGAGCCCATCAACTTGAAAATGAGTTGCTTACATTGGACCCTAATAATTTTTCTTGCATTGAAGATTTTTTGTCCAAGTTCAAGACCCTTAGACTTCTCTTGGAAGGTGTTAAGGTTAAGAAAGAAGATAGTAACCTTATATATTCCATTCTTACTAAGTTGGGACCAGCCTACTCTGTGTTCGTTTCCACCTTCCATTCTACAAGAGAAGCCTTCATTTCTCAAGGACAAGACTACAAGTCCCCTTCCTTTGATTCTTTTTGTGATTCTTTAATAAGAGAACAAGAAAAACTCTTACACCTTGGTCTTCTTAATCTTGGAAACTCTTCGAAGAAAGCGTTAGCCGCCCAGCAGCAACCAAATCCAAAGAATTCTAAGAAGTTGTATCCTAAAAGGAATGGTCCTAAACCAAACAAGGGTCCTAAGCAATTTCAGCCTCAAAATGAAAAATCATTTCAACAAAATGATAAGACAAATAAAAACAAAGGGAAGAAGACTGATAGACATTGCAACTTTTGTAATCGAGATGGCCACGTAGAATCCAAATGCTTTAAGAAGATGGAAGCCTTGGAAGCAGCAATGAAGAAGCATAATATCCATTTGGAGCACTCTTCAACTTCAACTTCATCTTCAGGAATGACACTTTCTGCATGTGGTTTTCAAGCATCTCGGTCTGGCTATGCACTAAATGTATCTTCTTCTTCTCATTCTCATGAGTGGCTCATTGATTCTGGAGCTTCTTATCACATGGACAAAAACAAAGCCATGTTTTCTTCTTTAAATGATTGTAACACCAAAAATATATATGTTGGTGATGATAGATCTCTTAGTGTTGTAGGGACTGGAACTGTTCATATAGACAATGGTCAATTTAATGATGTATTATGTGTTCCAACCTTATCCTGCAACCTTCTATTTGTATATCAGATAACTCATTCAGGTGAAGGTAAAATCGTTGAATTTTCACCTCACGATGTTGTAATTAAGGACCTAAGAGATCCTAGACAGATTTTAGCTACTGGCATTGCTGATGATTCTACAAGGTTGTATAAGTTTCACAAGTTTGGGTCATCAAATCTTCCCTCAGTATTTGTTGCTCATAATGATGAAGTGAGCAAACTTTGCATGAGCGATTTGGTCACTTAAACTATCGCTCTCTTCAGAATCTATGTAAAGAAAATATGGTGACAGGTCTTCCAATGGTATCTTGCAGAGATGGTGTTTGTTCCGGATGTGTACTCGGAAAACATCATCGGGACAGTTTTGAAAAACGTGCCTCTTGGCACGACTCAGCCCCTTTACAGCTTGTGCATAGTGATTTATGTGGTCCACTTCCAGTTGTTTCCTTCTCTGGCTACAAGTATTTCTTAACTTTCATTGATGATTTCTCCAGACGCACTTGGGTATACTTCTTAAAACTCAAGAGTGAAGTATTTAACATGTTCTTGGCCTTTAAGGCCTTTGTTGAAAAACAATCTGGACATCAAATTCTTAAGCTAAGATCTGATAATGGCGGAGAATATGTTAAAAACAACTTCATCAACTTTTGCACTGAGCATGGAATTCAAATGCAACATACTGTTCCATATACTCCACAAAAAAATGGTGTAGCTAAAAGGAAGAATCGCACCTTAAAGGAAATGGCTAATTGTATGCTTCAATCTAAAGGACTTAGTCTTAATTATTGGGCAGAAGCAATTAACTGTGCAAATTACATAATAAATTGCACTCCTACTAAGGTTTTAAAGAATATCACTCCAGAAGAAGCATGGAGCTCAATTAAACCAGATGTAAGTCACTTTCGTGTTTTTGGAAGTGAAGCATGGGCCCATATTCCAGATGAGAAACATAAAGCTTTAGAACCTAAGAGTGAAAAATGTATTTTTGTTGGATATTCTGAAGATGTCAAAGGATATAGACTTATTCCACTTAAGTCCAAAAATGTTATCATTAGAAGAGATGTAAAGTTTGCTGAAAATATATCGGCCTGCGAGCCTAGTTCGGCGGATGTGCCACCTCTTCCTATCTCTTCTACTTTTGAAAATATTTCTTCTTCAGATGATGAAAGCGAGGATGAAAATCCTTCCCCACCTTCTTAGGATCCTCCTTCAGCTCCTCAGCTTCCAAAATGGGTCTGTGCTACTCGGGATGCAGCAGGTGATCTTGTCGGTGATCCTACAGATCAACGACGTACACGTTCTCAGTTTGATAGAGCCTCTTCTTTACTGGCTCAAGCTTCAGTGAATTATGATCCTGACACCTTTGCAGAAGCTTCAGGCCATCCAGATTGGGAAGCAGCTATGAATGAAGAATATCATTCATTTTTGGCAAATGATACATGGGATCTTGTTCCTCTACCAAAGGGACGAAAACTTGTTAGATGCAAATGGGTTTACAGAACCAAGTATGGACCAGATGGGAAAGTTGATAAACATAAAGCTCGTCTTGTTGCTAAGGGTTTTTCACAAGTTGAAGGCATTGACTATACTGAAACCTTCTCCCCTGTTGCCAAAATGAACTCTATCTGCCTTGTTCTTTCCCTTGCTGCCTCTTTCAAATGGGAAGTCCATCAGATGGATGTTAAATCCGCCTTCTTGCATGGGTACTTGCATGAAGAAATCTATATGGAACAACCTATTGGCTTTATACAAACAGACTCCAGCCTTGTATGTCGGCTTAAGAAATCCCTTTATGGTCTCAAGCAAGCTCCTCGAGCTTGGTATGCCAAAATGGATAACTTTCTTTTAGAAAATGGCTTTTCTAGGTGTCATTCTGACAATACTGTCTACACCAAGAAAGTGGGCAAGTATCTTATCATTCTTGTTCTTTATGTTGATGATCTTATCCTGACTGGTAGTGATCCCAACCTTATAAACCATGTGAAGTCTAGCCTTAAACAATCAAGCTTAGGCCCCCATCATCTTTCGACATATTGCAGATATGCTATGGAACCAAGGGAAGACCTTTCTCACCACTAGTGCTTCGACCACAAGTATGCGCTCAAGATTTGCTCTAGCCTCTGAAACTAGGCCTTGCTAGAGTACCAACATGACATAATATATGTGAGAGACCTAGAGAATATGTCCAACTGCTTCAACTTCAAGGGGAGGTCCTTATGATGCCAAAAATGTAGCTTACTTTGCAACCTTGAGAGACACCAATCTGACATGGCTATTGTTGACAGCCCAACCCTGAAAAGGAAATAGCCAACTATAAATTTGAGATTAATGTGAGACCAGGGGCAGTAATCCACTTAAGCAGTGTATGGAACCTCATGTGTGGCCGAAAAAGTTCCTTGGCAGGTCATCCGTACCTTGAAATTCTCCTTTGGTGATTGTGTTCATTGGTTATAAAGCTTCATGGCTTGGTCCATATGGTCTTAACCTTAAAAATTTGCAAATTGATCCATGGTTTTTGCTGATTTGAAACCCTTTTGGCTCTTTGATGTGTTGCATTGGCAATCCCTTGATCTATCTCTATGGGCAACAATCCCTAGGTCTTGATGCTCACATATTCCATGGTTTTAAACGAACTCTGATACCATGTCATTATAACACAAAATTTGATCTCATAAAGAAAACAAAGATGACAGAAAGAGCTCTTTGTATTGCATTGATTAAACAAGAAGTGAAAGCAATCTTGTACGGGTTGTTGATTTCTGGTAGCATCGGATGTGCTCTAAGTCTTAAATTTTGCAGGGAGGCTTGGGCACATGTATTCCAAAGAACCCATAAAGTGTTTTGGGAAATTCCACCCGGAAACAGTTTTATTAAAATAATTAATTATTTTTAGTGGGACCCTAAGTCTAAACTTAGGAAATTAAACTAATTAAGGGGTATTATTCTAACTGTGGGTGTAACTTCCAGAAGAAGACAACGATAAAACAGAAATGATCTTAGCCATTGATTAGCTTCTAATCTCGGCCGTTGAATGTCAACGAGAAGATTATTTAAGGAGGCTTGAGGGTCATTTGGAAGAAACGCCGAGAGAGATCAAGAAGATTGAATTTCTTAGAGAGGGCAGCGCAACAATTGCTAGAGGAGTGATTGAAGTGATCTTTTGCAGTGAGGGGAAGAGATAGTATCTGGAAGAAGTGAGTTTTACTGGGCCGGAGAGTACAAGGCAGAGAGGGCAGAATGATGTCCACAAAGAGGCAAATGTTGGCCCACACAGACTTGACATAGTGGCAGGGCAAGCCTTAGAGGGAGATCAAATTCCTGCTGAGGAAATCAAATTTCAGAAACTGCGATCCGAGGTGTGAGACCGGGAGGCAAAAATTCGGAATTTCTAGCCAACATAGGGTCCGAAGGAGGAGCAACATGATTCACAGCAGGGGTGACGCAGAGACCGCAGGAGGCTTACGCAGTTTTGCGCAGAGGCCACACAGAGGGGACGTAGAGGCTCCAGTCCAGCGTGATCAGACTCAGATTCTTCCAATGACAAGGTGAGAGCATCTCACTATTTGTTTTGTCCAATTTCTCTTTGTATCGGATTGCTAGTTGAGCATCTAAGGAATTGTACTCAAATTTATTACTGCATAATAATAAAACCCTCAGATCTGCTGCACTGGTTTTCTCACATTGGGTTTTTCTGGGGACATTTGTCCAAAAATAACAGTGTTATTGTGTTGTATTTTCTTTCTTGCTCAGTTTCTTATTTCCGCACTATATTTAATTAAGTGAAGGCTGCAGCGTATGTATTT
Source organism: Pinus tabuliformis (assembly GCA_031772625.1). Lineage (NCBI taxonomy): Eukaryota > Viridiplantae > Streptophyta > Pinopsida > Pinales > Pinaceae > Pinus > Pinus tabuliformis. The sequence goes on along the minus strand of CM062818.1, from coordinate 2,023,900,828 downwards.
CGATGTTTGCCGCAGGAAACTGCAAGTAATTTGTTTAAAGGAATTTAACAAATAGGAGAAATATCATCAATTGCTGCAGTAGGGATTCCGGTTTAGGAATTTTCACAAGGGTTACATGCTAGTTGAGTCAAACCACTTTATGAATGTGGGATAGATTGAGAGACACACTAAACTGTAATAAAATATAAAATTGTAATATAACCTAAAGTCAAAATGGCTTTATAAATGCCGGTCTAATACCCAATGACCATTATTATGATCTTGAAATTTACTTTAACATTTTCTGCCCTAGGTTTTATCTATTCTGTTGGATGTAATTTTGAGTCCCATTGACCTGTTTTGGTCATTCTTGGACATTAATATGTTTTTTCTGTTCCTTTGGTGTATGCTTTATGTAGTGATCTGTGCCAAGTGTTCTCTATTTTTTTGATAATCTACCATAAACTGGGGTTCTGACATGCTGTGGCACCAAACTTAAGCTCGAGAAGTCTGTTTAAGTGATTGAAATCTTGCCATCTTCTAAACAATTTTGACAGATTGATTTTGGAGGGTGTGTCTGAATTCTGAGTGCACTTGTACAACTTTGGGGACTATTAATTTGTTGGATTGATTCAAAACAGTACATTAGGGAGGATATGCTACGGAAGCACATCCTCAACTATAACAGGCAATTTTTTTTCGAACACATGCATTACGTTGATTATCTGCCCGTTCCTACCTCACAGATATACTTGCAACTGTTCAGCTGTACATGCAATTTAGTGCTTTTGTATCCTGACCTCTGGACTATTCTGTTGGTTTGCATATCCTTTTATCAATTGAAAGATACAGGTATAAATGAAAAAATGAGAAAGATATGGAGTATCTGCAGTAAAAATGGTGGGCAATAGCATCTTTGAGTAATCCAAGATTGCTTACATGAATTTTTCATAGCACTTGTAGTGCTGTTTACTCCAACTGGACCAAGAAAATAAAGAAGAAACAATCTGATTTTCTTTTATTAGAATTAGGGCTTTTCCTATTAATTTTTAGTTTACGCTAGGATTCTCACTTTACAGGGAAAGGAACCATTATTCCATATCAAATTCAGTGAGCAATGCAATACAGAACAAATTAATGTCTTCGATTTTTTATTTTTATTTTGGTGTTGCAAGTACTAGAGTGGGAGAAATTTTAGGTGTGTTCTAATTTCTGATTAAATTTTACATTTGGCAGAAGAGTAGAGAAGCGACAGATCCACTCAAATTTGAAGGGCAGTGGAGTACATATTGACCCCATAAATCATTTTTGAGTTTGAAAGATGTGTCATATGAAGCATTGGAGAGAATAAGAGGATATTAATGTTCAGCTTAATGTAAAAAAATATCAATCCTTATGTTTATGCTCTAGATGAACATGTCTGTTGGATTTCTAATAATCATTATCGTTTGCTGTTATATGTCTATTTTCCACGTTTTCTGTGCTATCTAAAAGTTTGTCTCAGGCAGTGTACTGCATAATGAGCTCATAGATTGTTTTGGAATTTGAAAGATGTGTCCTATAAGGTATTGGGGAAAATCGGAAATATTATGGTTTAAGAAAAAAATATAGCATCTTTGAGTAATCCAAGATTGCTTACATGACTTTTTCGTAGCACTTGTAGTGCTGTTTAGTCCAACTGGACCAAGAAAATAAAGAAGAAACAACCTGATTCTTTTATTAGAATTAGGGCTTTTCCTATTAATTTTTAGCTTACGCTGGCATTCTCACTGTACAGGGAAAGGAACCAGTATTCCATATCAAATTCAGTGAGCAATGCAAAATACAGAACAAATTAATGACTTAGATTTTTTTTTTAGTTTATTGTATAATATTTTTAAATTTAATTCCGGTGTTACAAGTACTAGAGTGGGAGAAATTTTAGGGTTATCTAATGTCTGATTAAATTTTACATTTGGCAGAAGAGTAGAGAAGTGACGGATCCATTCAAATTTGAAGGGCAGTGGAGCACATAATGAGCTCATAAATCTTTTTTGAATTTGAAAGATGTGTCATATGAAGCATTGGAGAAAATAAGAGGATATTAATGTTCAACTTAATGTAAAATAAATATCAATCATTATGTTAACGCTCTAGTCGTATGAACATGTCTGTTGGATCTCCTATAATAATTATCGTGTGCTGTTATATGTCTATTCTCCACGTTTTCTGTGCTATCTGGAAATTTGTCTCGAGGCAGTGTACTGCAATTTGGAATTTGGAATGAGCTCATAGATTGTTTTGGAATTTGAAAGATATGTCATATAAGGTATTGGAGAAAATAAGAAATATTATGGTTTAAGAAAAAATATCAATCCTTATGTTTACGCTCCTCTAGTATGATTATACCTGTTGGATTTTTTTATCACAAGTATTGTGTGCTGTTATATGTTTATTCTTAAAGGTTTTGTGCCATCTTAAATTTATCTGTCTGTTGTGGACATGCTTTATCTCTTAAAAATATCCTTCTAAAGTAATATCAAATGACTTTATTAAGGAGCATTAGGAGGTATTAGAAACACCAGTTATAATTAAACATTTTAACTTGAAACCCACTCTCGTCTCTCTTGGGATATAAATGTTAAGCTGTTGTATCAATTAATAACAGTTTGTTGCCTCCTTTTCTGTTTTCTCAGATACGTGGCTCTGAATATGCTAATGAAGGCAATCACTGTAGATTTTCAAGCAGTACAGAGGCATCGAACAACCATCGTAGAATGTGTCAAGGTGTTGTGATCTTATATTCATGCTTTTTCTTTTATGTGTGCATGAAGATTATATACTCAAACTAAGAGAAGATACTGCAAAAGCTGTACATGGTTTCACTATTCAGTATAAATTATTTCCATGTGGATGGATGATTTCAGAATACAAACTACCAAGTTTTCTTTTTTTGTTCCTGATTCAAGAGCAAATTTCTATTTATGATGGATTGATGGTCATTTCTTTTGCTTCTGTACAGAGATTGTAGTACTGGTTGGTTAGTTGAATAAATTATTTTCATGTGGATGAAGGCTTTGAGAATATGAAATACCAAGTTTTCTTTAGTTTTGGATTAATGGGATATTTCTATTTTTTATGGATTTATGATCATTCTGCTTCTGTACACTTGATTTGGATGTTTCTTTTGGCAGGTTAGTTATGATTTGGATGTTTCTTTTGGGAATCTGTAAACTTGTAGACGTCCTTCAGGGTGAATAATCTAGTTTGCTGGTGCTGCAATGTTGCCATGCATGGGGTACTACAGGCTGGCTACGTAATGTTAGCATAACTAGTGATGTGGGTCACTATCAGCAGAGCACACAACAAAATTAGTTCCGATAGGTTGCCATGCAGCTATCAGCATTCGGAATATGCAATTCCAAGTTTTGTTTAGTCTTATAGCTGAGCAGAAAGTTCTCATTGATTAAAGGCTGTACATTTTGTTCTATGAAAACCATTATACTGTTGATTGTTCTGTTTTGCAGGCATTATACTGCTGATAGGAAGTTTGTGATTTGCATACATATTTTGGGCATTTACCACAACATAAATGCCTTTGAATACGCATAATCTAAGCTAATCACGCTGCAAACTTTGCACACACAAGGGAATAAGATAAGATGATATAATTTTACTAATGTTCAGTGAATGACCACAGATTTAGGTCAACGGGAATGGAGAATATAACGAGCATGAATACAATGTGGGACTGCAAGCGTAGCTCCTAAAGGATGCCTAAAATAACATAAAGAAAGAAGCAAACCTACAGTAATACAGCCTGAAAACACATGTATATAATTGTGACAAAGGTACGTTGATACAAAATACATATGCTAAGTGTTTATCCAAGAGAGTGGGCAACTCAAGAGACTGTCAGGAGAGAAATAGTGAGAGAGAGAGATCAGACGATGAAGCTAATCATGTCAAGGTCTCCTGGGTCTGATGGATGAAGGTGAGGGGGATGAACTGGGCACTGGTTCACTGTTGGAGTCCTCTAGAACCATCCGGGGGGGGGGGAGGAGCCCGGGGTGCGGGGGTGGGGGGTAGCAGTGGGATATACCCTAGCATCTGAGGTCAAACGAAATAAACTCTGGATAGATTTTGGCTACTCCTCTGGATCTGGGAGGTAATCTGACAGGTGTGAGTGACAATGAAAAGGAGATGTGATTGTTAAATATAACATTAGCATGGTGTAAATATTGATCTAGATAGCTGCAGCCAAATGCAAGGTAAAGGTTTAAAAATTGTGGGTATATTGATCTTGCCAGGACTGCAAAGGAATACCAGATATACTGTAAATCATTGAGAACAATACCAGTAACAACAGCTATTTGCTTAAAATGGATTCCATGGCTGTTGATTAGTGGTTGCAAACAAAGAAATGCCTGATGAATGATTCTAAATTTTGTATTTATGTGGAATTTAATGGAGAGTAGGTTGATTTGGATGGCATTCAATCTATTCTATTATGATATGTCATTAACTTTTGTTAGATTTCCTGCATGCCTAGCACTTGACACTTAATTCGTAATAGAAAAAAAATTGATCTACTAATTTAAATGCGCAGCTAGATTCCTTACACAATCAATTTCAGCGGAAGCAAATATATTGATCTCAATCACAATGACACAAATAGATTCTGCCCAATCAAATCAGTTCATCATTAACAATGTTTTAGAACCTACTTGGGCTCATGTCTTGGGATAATGGCCCAACTGAGGAAATACAAAATAAAAACTAAACTTGGATCTGATCCAATAGATTTGCCCTAGATCAATGCTTGATCATCTTTGCAGATTTAGATCTCCATCCTCTATGCACTCCTTCGGACCCGACACTCTGGAGTATTGCACTCTTCTTAAGGGTAGTGTCACTGTATAGAGTATCTTCTCCCTTTCCCTAGCATTTCTTTTATAACTTTACATTGGGAAAAATCCCTGTTACCTCCCACCAATGGGTGACTCCTATAGGAGAAATTTTCTCCTGGATTCGCCTTCAGACGGTAGCCAACAACCCCTTGCAGCCACCTGATAGCTCGATGTGCTACTATTCTCTGCCACCTATGCCAGCCATTGTGTACCCTTGCTCATCTGTTATGATCGTATGTTTGAAAGTGAGCCATCCAACTTGGAAGGGCTTTGGCTGTACTCCAATGTTCCACCAAGTCTCCGGGACGGGGAGACACGGGTGCGGGGAGACGCACAAGGGGGACGTGTGGGAGTGCCCTCAAATTTTAGGGAAATTTAGGGGGGACGGGGGGACGTCGGGGTATATATTTTTTTTTCCTTTTTAATATATATATATATATATATATATTCAAATTCATATTCAATAATGAAAGCATAAATAGAATGATACATACATAATTAAATTAAATAATGAAAGACATTGATCCATACTCATCATCCTTACTAATACATACATGATTCATCCATAAACCATGAGATTTAATAATGAAATACTCTGATCCATATTCAGTATTCATGATTCACCATTCTCGAATCTACATTGATTTAAAAATTAAATTCATCATTCATCATTCTAGATTCTAAATTGATTTAAAATTAAAATTCATCATTTATCATTCTAAAATCTAATTAGTACTAAGCAAAATAGACTATAATAGATATTGAAATCTAAAGGCTGGAATAGTAAATTGATATAACTAAAACTCAAAAACAATAGAGTGATGAGTCTAAAAGTCACTCTAAAGTACACAGAGGGCTTGGTGCTCTTGATTAAATACTAATTCCATACCCTTGTATATGACAAAATGCAATGGAAACATTGCACTCCATCGAATCCTGAATTCCTGAAAAATTGATCTAAAGACTGGAATAGTAAATTGATATAATTAAAACTCAAAAACAATGGAGTGATGAGTCTAAAAGTCACTCTAAAGTACACAGAGGGCTTGGTGCTCTTGATTAAATACCAATTCCATACCCTTGTAGATGACAAAATGCGATGGAAACATTGCACTCCATCGAATCTTGAATTCCTGAAAAACTGTTAACTCTGCTGGATTTTGAGTGAGATCTAAAATTCTACTTTCTCCATATGAAATCCAATGAGGTCAGAACCACTCTCAAACATCCTGAGTCATTTCATGGTAATGTTAAAAATTTAAGTAAAATGATGAAAATGAAAGATAAAGGAGAATGTCATTTTTACTTTAAGAATTTAACATTACCATGAATAGCATAGCATTAGTAGGGAAATATGGTCAAATACTACGTTTTCCCTGTCATAAATCATTGTTTACAAGCAAATTTAAGGGGGGACGCATAACCCATTTTGAGGGGGGACACCCAGGCATCCCCCTTTTGGGGAGTCGCGTCCCCCACATTGGGGAAACGTCCCCCCTTGCGTCTCCCGACGTCTCCCCAAAAGGGGGGCGTGGGGAAACGTTTCCCCAGACGTCCCCCCGTCCCAGGTGCGTGGGGTGCATGCACCCGACCCTGGAGGACGCGTCCCTGTGGAACACCGCTGTACTTTTGTTGCCATACTTCAACTTTTGGGTTAATATTGTATCCTAGTCCCGTGGGATCTCCTTTACTAGCTACTGGCTACTGGATTTAGGAGTGGCACTACATGGGAAACCTTGATTTTGGTTGTGCGGTCTTGCTTCCCGATACCATATATCACTCCCCTCCACTCGTTACAAGCCCTTTTTTCATTTTCCCCATTTGGGTCCACATTTATCGATTGGGTCTAGAGGGTGTTAGCCTCCCCCTCCTTTGTCCACAACTTGGGTCGGGCCTGGAATGATGCCCTAGAGGTTGATGCATCTAAAAAGAAAGATAATAGCATAATATGGCCACATACAACAGGGAATGTACCACAAAATGCAAAAGATGGTTGGGACAATAAAATTTAGTGCGTGGGCAAAAGCCAAACATGAGCTTTACCCCTTATCATTATAGCCATCACCCTGGTTCCTAGGGCCCCTATGGGTGCCCCTTTTCATCATGAAGGAACCCATGATTGTCCCAATCCTTAGTGGGTGACATAGTTTTAAAAACCAGAATCGATGACCAGACCAGTCCACCTAATAAACCAGGTTTCAAATCGGAACTGGTTAGATCTCAATGAACTGGTTTTAAAAAATACATGAAATAACTATTTTTTAATGAAAAAAACTATTTTTAATATTTAAAACCATGATTCCAAACCAATAGACACAAAATATGCAAATTTTTCTCATATATATACCCTATCAAAATTGCACCAAGTGCAATACATATCAACAACAAAATATATAATCAATGAGGCTCTAAATGGCCTCTAGAGTTCAAAAACAAAGCCTACAAACTATGGGGACATTGGCCTACTACAAGTCTACATATATGATATTAGTGATCAACATTATCAGTTGAAACTTCTCATCATGATCAAACTCAGTTGGTTGAGTCTCGACTCCCAAACTTTGCAACTGCTTGAGTCACAAACTTCTCTATTGGTTCAGTGACTTGAGTCTCAAACTTCTGAAGGTATTTTGCCCTAATATGCCCTATTACTTGATATGGTGCTGCAAATGGCTTTACATGGCCTCCTATCCTAGCCAAGTGTTACTTGAACCTGTCAATACCCCTCCTTCAATAGATTTTTGACAATATTTGCAGATCATTTTGCCGTCAATCATATCGCAATGAGCCCATGCAACATCCTTGGCTTTTGGAGGCATGGTGGCTACTACTTAGCTCAAACTCTCTGTTGTTCCACTACTCCAACAAAAACTCAACACTTTCTAAGCTCCCAATCAAACTCACAAAAACTCCAAATGAGATCTGTGAGGCAAATGAGCGGGGTGAGCTCCTTTTAAAGGCTTAGAGAGGGTGTTTTTAGAGGGAAACAACCCTTACTTTCCCTCTAAAATACCTAAGAAGCTTCCAAAAAGACTCTGTGTGGTTTTGCCACGACCTTAACAATGATTTGGCCGTTTTATGACGAAATTGGCCAGTTTGACCATAAATCGGCCGATTCTGTCATAAACTGGCCAGTTTAGTTCGATTTTTGTGTTTTTTTGGCCAAGTCCTTAAACCGTATTTTTTGCCTGGTTTGACCCGATTGCCTAATGAACCAACCTATTTGACCGGTTTCCAGTTCATGCCAACTGATTTTTAAAACTATGGTGGGTGATGAACTGCCCAACCTTAAGGGAATGATCATTGCTACATCTTACACATCATGTTCTCATCCCTTTGAGCCTCGATTAATAAAATTAAAAAAATCAATAAAATGCAAAAGGCATATGAAGAAGGGTGGAAAAACAAAGGCCAGGGTAACTCATGTACCATGATTACTCCCTCCTACGTTCATACACCCAAGGTGTGAGTCTCTTTCATCATAACTACCCTTGTACCATGGCATGTGGCTTGCAGCCTCCCCTCTTGCCCCCACTCTGTTTCATCACTATTTCACATGACACTTGCCAGTTGATGGATGTACCATCGACCTGCCATTCCCTTAGAGGTTGAAACCACCTAATAGGGTCTTTCATTAACCTCTCTTGTAAAGGAAGGAAACACCAAAACATGTTTAAAGCCCATTTGGAAGGGCATGCCACTATGAAGTGTACACTTCCGCCCTTGATTAGCAACCTTGTTTACTCAATTGCATTAATGAATTGTTGTATTGGAAAGTGAGGAGACACATTGGAAATTATACAAGATTGTAGGTGGGTCGTCGTCCTAGAAATTGCCTTCTTATACGGGATCCAAGCCCTCTAGAGTGTCATAATGGCACTTGTAGGGTGAGCGTTGAGAGCCATGGGCCTCCAGCATTGCAGAGCATTGATTTCCACAACATGGTCTTCTTCAACACCACCACAGTGCTTGTTCGTGCCCTAGTTATACAAAGATGATGATGCACTTGGAACACGTTGCCCAATTGGCTACACATTGCACCCAACACTTGGTAGCTGATCCAAGGCCTAGAGGAGGTTTTTTATTTCTTAGGGAGACATTGGAGGGCATGTGTCATTTTCTAGCCCTCATTGATGGAGCATCGACTTGATCTTGATTTGGAGACCCGTGAGACCCATTTGGAGCCCACAGAGCCAAATTGGGGTTTGGAGATGTTTTGCGGTATTTGGAGGGCATCCCCCTCTTGCTCATTATTTTGAGGCCCTCACTCTCATCCATAGCACGAGGTCTCAACGCTCCCCTTCTAGGCCTCCACGTTAGCATAGCGTGGCCCTAAGAAGGCTAATTCGACTTATTTAATGCGCTATCATGGTTGGCTTTTAACCATGGGTGGGTTACTAGACATTTTAGGCATTGGAGGAGCTTCTTCCTTTAATTTTTGAACTCTTAGATCATGTATAAATAGAGGAGGCCTAGCCTCACTCTCATCATCACACTTGCGATTTTCACTAGCTCTCTTAGAGAATTCAGACATGCAGTTAGAGGATGAATTTGGGCGAGTTTGATGCATTTAATGTTTGGAAATATTCGCTATCTATCTTGGAGCTTCTCCTTAGCATTTTTGTGGATGGATGTATTCCTCATTGTCTTTTTTTTTTTTTAATTTGGCTGTGGTTCACGAGCACCCTGGTCAGTGAGTGATCGCTACGTCCACAGAAAAATCTGGGGGATAGCTAGGCTAAATCTCCCCTCGGCCTACTGCAAGACCTGACCCCAAGGGCTTCGGGTGGATTTGACCCTGTGACCTCCCGATGGCGAGGCACGGCTTTGACCAATTGAGCTAACGCTTGGGGCATATTCCTCATTGTCTTGTAAGTGCTATTTAATGCTATATTTTGTTAGAATTTGGGTACCAGAGGACAAGTGGTTCCCTAAGGATTTGATCTTTGGCCTAGGGAAAAATGTCCAAATTTATTTTTTACTTTTCTCCTAAAGTGACTTTATAAGTGGTAAAGTCAATTTAATTAAAAATGACTTTATAAGTGGTAAAGTTACATTCTAATTTAAAAGTGACTTTATAAGTGGTAAAGTTACATTCTACTTTAAAGGTGACTTTATTAAAGTGAAAAAGTGACTATGGAAATAAAAGGCTAAGTGGGTTTTTATTTAAGTGGGTGTGTTAAAAAATAGATAGTGAGAATTAAATGCACATTTATTCTCATCCCTAGATCTAAATGAATCTTAGCCATTAGATTTTAGGGTAACCCAAAAGGTCATTTAGAGAATGAAAGGAGAAGAGAGGAGGAAAAATGAATTCATTCTTTCATGAGCATTTGAGAAAAAGAGAAGAGGGAGCAAGGAGAAAATTTCTGAGTAGTGAGGAAGTGAAGGGGAGCAGTGAGAAGACATTTCAGCAAATCTGGGCAGCAACATTTATTGGCACACATCCCAAGGAAAAACCGTACAGCACGAGAAAGGCATAGAAATTGAGGAAGAGGGACAAGAAGTTTTGGGCACATTTTTCGAGGCTGGCCGTACATCATTTAATGCTGGTTTATTGCTGTAAAAATTTCTGTTTTGGCTGTTTGCTGATTGGCATGATTTTCGAGGTGGAGTTCATGCACAGAAATCGATATAAGTTGTAATTTGTGGTTGCTGGAATTTTTACTTTGTATTTCAGTTTCTCTGTAAAATCATTTTCAGAAATAAAGAAGAGCTCTCAAACTGGTTTTCCCCAAGAGTTGTAGGGGGTTTTTTCAGGGTCTCCACGATCCATTCATCCACAACGATCATCAAGTTCCACCCTTGTCACGGGCCTTTGTACCTTCTACCATAAGGCCACAAGCAACCCTAACAAGTTCTGCAACAATCAACAATCCTTGCTTTTCCATACAAGGTCTCATCATAGACACCCATGGTAAGATGCTCCTTTGCATTGGCAAATTGGCTTTGCCCTTCCCTGCATACGGTTCATCCACCAAATGCCCAAATGAAACACAAGTATCAATGGTACTTACATCATCATGAGGTTTCTCCATATGAGTATCCTCATTCATCCATGTCCACAAACTGCACGATCCTGGTTCAACTTGATCAGTCTCAAGTTCATCCTCCATCATGGTCATGTCTGCAACATCTTCAATCATCACGGCTTCCTCTTCCTTGTCAGCACAATCTGCAACTTCATCTTGCCCCATTGTCCAACCAAGTTGAAGAAGTTCGTCTTCAACATTCTTTTCCAAGACTTCAAACTTATCTCGAATCCGGGGATTCTCTTCTTTCATCCGCTTCAACCTGTATAAGGTAAGCAAGAGCTTCCCTTCGCATTCTTCCAAACCTGCCATGCCTTGTCGTTCAGCTTGGCCCAAGCACTAAGTTTCACCTCTGCCAACCCTGTTTCACCATTCACCAGCTTCACCAAGTTCCCTGCAACCATGAATCGACCCTTGTTCCACTTGTATGTGAAACTAGCTTCCTTCACTTGTCCTTACTTAGTTTGTGTTTCGCAACCAAGTAAACTTGCATTTATACCAATGAACACCCGTACTTATTCATTATCCACAACAGTTATAAAAGACAATAACAATTGCACAGTATAAAGGGGAGGGGCAACTCCCGAACAAGTCTGCCGGAATATATATTATAAGCAATCTTTCTTCATAATACAATCATACAAGTAATGCTTGGCAAGCTCCAAGCCAATACTTAGAATATTTTATAACATAGGCAAATCAGCCTTTACAATCTTCGTGCACACCTTGCACGGTGGGCGGGTACTCACCCCGAGTCACCAAGACACCCCCGTCAAGTCCCGGCACAATACCTCAACCGCACATCCAACCCGGGCACGTCTTGCCCAACACCTTCACCTCTCACCGTGAGCGTTTCCACAAGTGCGCATTACCAAGGAGTGCGCATGAGCTATGCGCTTAACTCCTTCTAAATCTGCGCACTTTTTATCTCCCTTAGAGCGAAGATCGAATGTTGGAATGATTCGTTGATTGTCCTTTGAACTCCATCGCAATGTGCATATATATGAACCTTAGTGCGTGGGTGGGTTGCCCAGCCGACCGCCCACACACCCCCACATACGCACCCGTTCAGCGTTCCAAAGGTCGGCCTCACCTGCTCGTTGTAAGTCGGCCACCCATCACCGTGAACGCCCTTCGCGTGCGTATAAGTCATCGCACTTGCCTTAGTCGTTCCATCTATCGTCGCACTTTTGTCACATGTCTGTTGCCTTTCGTCGCACGCAGCTCGCCTATCCGTCGCACCTCTGCCTGGCGCTCCGCCTGCACTTGGTCGTGCGCGCCCTCCGTCGCACCGCACAACGCTCGCCTGTGCACGCGCTCTCGGTCGCTCGGCGCTCGCCCGTCGCATCACAACGAAGGCCTTACATCCTCCTCCACCTGAAGTCGTTGTCGTCCTCGACAACATACCATCCTCCAAGCGTCAATATCCATGATGTCAACTCCTCCACATATTGCTACCATCATCGCAACATATGTAGAACCACCGTCTCCATCATGTCTTGCCTTGGCAACCATCTGTCACCAAGACCACATACCAAGGTATACACCCATCGGTATGTCATTCATCAGAGATCATCTCAATCCATGATCATCGACCATCCTGTCACAATCTCCACATGCTGCTCTCCATCATGGAAGGCTGGCCCCTCCATCCAAGCTACATGCCTACCGCAACATCTCGTGTCGACCTCATCATGTGTCATTTTCTGTGTGGCTATCATAATTTCGCTGTGTTTTATTTCTGCAATTTCAACAGTTGTGAAATCTCTAAATTTGTGTTTTCAGAGAAATATTATCATTTCCAGATTTTAGAATTTTTATCATGCTTGGATTCAAAACTAAATGAATGGAGTGATAAGGAAAACTAATAATTGGAGTGGGGGTTGAAATTTCTTCATGGTATCAGAGCTTTGGCAGAAAAGTGCAGTTTGGGACAGCAAAGTGAAAATTACAGCAAGCTGATTTTTACACAGAAAACAGAAACCTTTACCACAAATTTGAAAATTTTAGTTTGATAGGACATTGAAACATGTCTTTGGGTTTGAGAGTTGAAGACAGGTTGGATGGGTAGAACAACTGCAGTGCATGGAATGAGAGAATCCAGAGCATCTTTGAGGAAGCAGAAGTCTGGGGCATTATGGTAAATACCACACAAAACCCAGTAGCAGTACCTGCTGACCCTGTACAGTTGGCATAGTTTAACAAAAAGAATGCTAAGGCAAAAAGATTGATTCTGGAAGGAATCAAAGACCATGCCATTCCTCATGTGAGAGGAAAGACTTATGGACATGAGATGTGGACAACTTTGACCAGTCTTTACTAGAGCTCAAATGAAAACAGAAAAATGGTCCTAAAGGAGAAACTGAAGGCCATTAAAATGGCTAACACTGACAATGCTACAACATACCTCACAAAGATCACTTCAGTGAGAGATGAGTTGGCAGCCGTAGGTGAGATCATTGCACCCATTGAGTTGGTGAGAATTGCTTTGAATGGTCTTCCCAAGACTTGGGAGAATTTTGTGGGTGACATTGTTGCACGAGAAAAACTTCCCGATTGGGAGAGGTTGTGGAATGATTGCATTCAGAATGAGATCAGAAAGAACCATCTTGGGGCAGCCAAACAGGTGGAGGAGGATGACAATGTGGCATTGTTAGCAAGAGGCATGAAGGGTAGAGCAAAGAAGCAAGCTTCGAACAGTGGAGGCAAAAGCAAAGGTAAAGGCAAGCAGCAGAACAAGGAGAAGGACTATTCCAAAGTCAAATGTTGGAATTGTCAAAAGTTGGGATACTATGTTGTTGTTTGTTCGGAGAAGAAGAACAAGAAAGGGAAAGACAAACCCATGGCAGCTTCTGCAGAGATAGAGAGCATCTCAGAGAGATTTGATCAGGAGTTTGGGTTCATAGCTTGTGAGGCCACTAGTGCATGATCACTTGCCATACAGGTTCAGAGGGAGTGTGCATTCCCCGCCACATGACAGGAGTCAGAGAGTACTTCTCAGAGCTTTCAGAGGGTGACACTGATATGGAGGTAGTACTTGGTGATGACAACATTGTTAGAGTAGTTGGTGTGGGGACATTGACATTTGATAGGGGACCCAAACCTCTCTTTTAAGTGTCAAATGTTCTATATGTGTCTGGAATGAAGAAGAACCTGATATTCGTCTCAGCACTTGAGGATAGAGGGTATGATGTGTTGTTCAGGAGAGGGAAGGTGCTTATATATCCTAGGGGAACTCCAGCTTCTTCTGCTAGAGAGATTGGTGTGCGCCATGCCAAGGTGTACAAGTTTTCATTCCAGCCCCTGATGGCATTGAGTAGCAACACCCGAGATAGGACCGACATCAAATCTAGTAGTTCAGAGTTGTGTGAGATTTGGCACCGCAGGATGGGGCACATGTATCATGGGGCCTTGAGTACATTGCGGGAGATCACCACTAGTGTGCCAGATTTTAGTTCTGATCACCTTGATGTATGCAGAGGATGTGCTATGGGGAAGTTTGCCAGATCCCCTTTTTCTAGTAGTGATAGCAGAGCGACTGGGATCCTTGACTTGATACATATCGATGTGAGTGGTTGGATGTCTCATGTATCATTGAGTGGCTATGAGTACTATGTTTTATTCATTGATGACCACTCCAGGAAGACCTGGATTTATTTCTTGAAGACCAAGAGTGAGGTCTTCAAGCGGTTTCAAGAGTTCAAAGCTCTTCTGGAGACCCAAACAGGTAGGAAGATCAAGGTCCTCAGGTCGGACAATGGAGGGGAGTATACCCTTGGTGAGTTTGTTGATTTTTGTGCTGAGGTAGGCATTAGGAGGGAGTTCACAGTTCCTTATTACCCTCAGCAGAATGGGGTTGCAGAGAGGAAGAACAGATCCATTGCAGGCGCTGTCAAAGCCATGCTTCATGATCAGGGGTTACCTTTATTTTTGTGGGCAGAGGTCTGCAACATTGCTGTGTACTTGCAGGACAGGAGTCCACATTGTGCCTTGGGGAATGTGACTGCGGAGGATTTTTCTAGGAAGAAGCCTGATGTTGGGCACTTTCGTATCTTTGGGTGCCATACATTCCTATGTCCCCAAGGAGAATAGCTAGAGCCCATTGTAGACAAGGGCATCTTTGTGGGTTATAGCGAGACCTTGAAAGCTTATCGAATTTATATTCCTATGCAGAGGAAAGTGGTTGTCAGGCGGGAGGTGAAGTTTGAGGAGGAGAGAGCTTTTAGGAGGTCACAAGAGTTAGAGTATCCAGAGTCACCTGACCCTCAGGAGCAGTTGAGTCAGTTACAGGGATCCAGTGGTCAGGGATCATGAGGTACATCAATTACAGTGTCAGGTCCATCAGTGAGCAGTGGCTCTCAGAGTCAGGTGGGTGGTTCTTCGGGCAGCATGCAGGGCGGTCCACAGAGCAGTTCACAGGGTAGTCCACTAATGGACAATTCGCACGGTACTTCAACATCTACAGGCACAGATTTAGGAATGAGGTCAGTTGGTAGGCCTTCAAGAGTAAAGGCTTCTGATGATGATGAGGATTCTTTCACTCCGGTGGGGGAAGTATGCTCAGGGAAGAGGAAGCCCAAGTGGCTTCAAGATACCTTGTGCGAGGCCATATCAGTTGTTGGGCCAAAGAGACAGGTTAGAGAGAGTAAACCACTTGAGCGGTTTTGTAGTTACATGGCATTGGTAACAAGCATTGTTGACTCCGAGCCTTCTAGTTATGAGGAGGCAGCCAACCAGCAGGTCTGGAGAGAGGCCATGATGGAGGAGTATTCTTCTATTATGAAGAACGATGTTTGGGAGGTAGTGTTGAGGCCTGAAGGTAAATCAGTTGTTACTTCCAGATGGCTCTACAAGATAAAGCATGCTGTAGATGGCAGCATCGAGAAGTTCAAGGCTCGATTTGTGGTGAGAGGGTTCTCACAGGTAGAGGGAGTTGACTATGAGGAGACCTTCGCTCCCGTAGCTCGGTATACATCTATTCGCTCCATTATATCGATTGCAGCAGAGATGGGTTGGAAGATCCACCAGATGGATGTGAAGATTGCATTTCTCAATGGCTTCATTCAGGAGGAGGTTTATATTGAGCAGCCACAGGGCTTTGAGGTGCATGGGAAGGAGTCCCATGTATGCAGATTGAAAAAGGCACTCTATGGCCTGAAGCAAGCTCTTAGAGCTTGGTACTTGAGGATTGATACATACTTGCAGCAGTTGGGTTTCACAAAGAGTGAGGTTGATCCGAACCTATACTTCATTAAGGTGGGTGAGGAGCCTCTCATTCTGGTGTTGTATGTTGATGACTTGATCATCACTAGTGTAGAGAGACTCATTGAGGGCTGCAAGAGAGATCTTGCTTCAGAGTTTGAGATGAAGGATATGTTGGACACAGATTGTCATTGATGTCAATATGGCAATATTAGAGGAGCAGACGGAGCCAAGAGGAATAGCAGAACAGAGCCATCAGAGTAGATGGAGACGAGAGGAGCAAATATGCCACAGATAACACTATCGGGAGCCATCAAAGGAGAAAACACATATATATGCATGCATTTAAACACTATCGGGAGTCCATAACACTATCGGCGGCAAAAACCATGCATATATGTGTTTAACACTATCGGAGGCACAAACGGAGGCCAAGGCATCTACATAGGAAAATACACTATCGGAGGTAGAAAGCGGACCTAAATTTTTTATGAACGGGAGCGTTGAGTCCTATTGGGTTCGACACACTATATCGCATCGACACTTCGGGAGTAGGCGCTACAATACATCAAGTGGACCATTGCGATCGCCGATAGCGATTATCGCATCGGGAATTCGGAGCAGAAGTCATACAGTGGTAAGCGACCCCTTTGCGATTGCCGATAGCGATATCGCATTGGATCTCCGCCAAGGGCAACCCTCGATTGCGATGAACTGTTGCAGACTCGACGAGTATATCAATTACTGCTTAATATCATATCGCATCCGCAGATCGCAAGTCCTAAAGGGATGGCGCGGAAGATGCATAAGGTTTATCGCGCGGGGGCCGGGGGGGGGAGGGAAGGCTTAAGCGGTAAGCGGTAATGCTCGCACCACCCTTGGGAGTCAAGTGGTATTCGTACACGGGCTCGCGATTCCATTAGAACTGTGATGCGTGGCGGCAGGGAATAGTTGAAAACCGCTTTATCGCGAGTTAACGCGCGGGCGGTTCGCGGGATCAGGAGGAGCGAACGTCGTCGGATCGCCTGATGAATGATCGGACGACAGGTTTAACTTCACGTGTTTTTTTTTTACTGATGTGACAGGAGAACGACAGAGAAGTTTAACGTCGTCAGATCGCCTGATGAATGATCGGACGACAGGTTTAACTTCACGTGTTTTTTGACTGATATGACGTGGCATGTGGGACCTCTATATGGCTATAGCCTCGTTTATATGGTTTCCGTGAAGTAATAAGTCTGTGAATAAAAGATTCTCCGACATATATATTTTTCATATACAAGTCGACCTCTCCTCCCTATGAACATGTCCCTTGGTGATAGGAAGAAGTCATATATATATATATATATATGTATGTATGTATGTATGTATGTTGAAATGCTTCATTTCTGAAATTGATCTTGGGCATCTATATTATGAACAAATAGCAGTTCACGACTTGTGAACTTGAAAAGGAAAAAGGGGGACCTCTTTGATATTTTTTTTTTCTTTTTATTAAGCATCATTCCTATTGTAATTCGGTCCCTCTTCCTCTTGAACATGTCCCGTGAAGCATTGGTTAATTCGAGCGCAGAGGAAACTAAAGCGAATGGAGGAGGGAAGCCAGAAGGTCGAGCGAGTGTTGAGGAAGTCGAAGCTCAAGCGAGGGAGAAGGAAGCCAAAGAGTCAGCGAGTAAGCGGAAATGAATTGACAAAGGCATGAGAATATATAAAACAGTAAAACAGAGAACTGTTGGTGCCGTTGTGATGGTGAAGAACCAGAGTGTGAGGTAGCAGAAGCAGCAGAGGCAGCAGAGGTTGTAGAAGCAGCAGAGGTAGGAGAGTAGGAGTGAGAGAACCTCAGTTGAATAGAGTGCAGTAGCATACCAGTGTATACCAAGGTTGGGTTGGAGCCCAAGAGGTTGGAGCCTCAGAACTGAACAAGACTAAAGTCATTAGGGGTAGGTGCTCCTAAGTGCAGAACCACTGCTAAACAGAGTTGGTGCTCTGGAGGTTGGAGCCTCACTGAAGTCCAAGTTGGAGCTTGGCAACTATTCACAATCAGATATATACTTATATTGTATTTATTTCATTGCACTGTCTTGAGTTTTAATAAAAGCATTTATTCCAGCTGTTGATCTCTGTGTTCTGTGTATGCATATACATATCTATATATGCTTTTGGCAATCACTAGAACAATTAAAAAAATAAATAAGAAATACTGATTCACCCCCCTCTCAGTATTTCCAACAGGATATCGTTTTGATGCATTATTTTCTGGGATTGAAGGAGTCACAGGAGGAGGGGCATTTCTTCTTGGGACAAGGAAAGTACATTGTGGATATTCTTAGCAGATTTCACATGGAGGATTGCAAATCCATGTCTACACCTATGATCACTAACTGGAAGAAGCTTCACGCTTCTGATTCTGAGTTGGTGGATCCTACTCTATACAGACAGTTGATTGGTTGTTTGATGTATTTGGTCAACAGTCGACCACATATAAGTTTTGCAGTTAACACTATGAGTCAGTGCATGTGTGAGCCCAGGAGAGTGCACTGGGTAGCTACAAAACACATTCTTCGTTACTTGCAGGGGACTATGGATTTTGGTTTGGATTATAGACAGGGTGATGGAGTGAGACTGGCAGGGCACACGAATTCAGATTGGGTAGGTTGTGCTTCAGATAGGAAGAGTACTTCCAGGGTTGTTTTGGGTTGGGTTCGGTACTTGTGTCGTGGATCAGCCGGAAACAACAGTCAGTTGCATTGAGCTCAGCTGAGGCAGAGTATATGGCTGCTAGTTTGGCTAATTATGAGGCCATATGGCTTCGCAAGATGTTGTTTGGTCTATTTGGTGAGGCATTGAGACTTCAATAATTTACTGTGATAATCAGAGTTGCATAAAACTCACGGAGAATCCAGTTTTTCATGATAGGTCAAAACATATTGAGATCAACTATCACTTCGTTAGAGATTATGTCCAAAAGGGAGCTGTCAAGTTTGAGTACATTTCTACAAATGAGCAGGTAGCAGACATTTTCACCAAAGCCTTACCACGGGCCAAGCATGTATACTTCAGAGACAAGATGGGAGTGGTGAGGAACACTTTCCTCAGTAAGAGGGAGTGTTAGGATTTGGACATTAGAGGACAAGTGGTAACCTAAGGCTTTGATCTTTGGCCTTGGGAAAAGTGTCCAAATTTATTTTTTACTTTTCTCCTAAAGTGACTTTATAAGTGGTAAAGTCAATTTAATTTAAAAGTAATTTTGTAAGTGGTAAAGTTACATTCTAATATAAAAGTGACTTTATAAGTGGTAAAGTTACATTCTACTTTAAAGGTGATTTTATTAAAGTGAATGAAGAATTAGAAAGTGAAAAAGTGACTACAGAAATAAAAGGTTAAGTGGGTCTTTATTTAAGTGGGTGAGTTAAAAACTAAAAAGTGAGAATTAAATGCACATTTATTTTCATCCTTAGATCTAAATGAATCTCAACTATTAGATCTTAGGGTAACCCAAAAGGTCATTTAAAGAATAAAAGGAGAAGAAAAGAGGAAAAGATCAATTCATTCTTTCATGAGCATTTGAGAGAAAGAGAAGAGAGAGCAAGGAGAATTTCTGAGTAGTGAGGAAGTGGAAGAGAGCCGCAATAAGACATTTCAACAAATCTGGGCAGCAACATTTATTGGCACACATCCCAAGGAAAAATCGTACATCAGGAGAAAGGTATAGAAATCGAGGAAGAGGGATAACAAGTTCGGGGCACATTTTTCGAGGATGGCTGTACAACATATAATGTTGGTTTATTGTTGTAAAATTTTCTGTTTTCGCTGTTTTCTGATTGGCATGATTTTCGAGGTGGAGTTCAAGCACGGAAATGAGGTAAGTTGTAATTTGTGGTTGCTGGAATTTTTACTGTGTATTTTAGTTTCACTGTAAAATCATTTTCAGAAATAAAGAAGAGCTTTCAAGCTGGTTTTCCCCAAGAGTTGTAGGGGGTTTTTCTAGGGTCACATTGACAAAAAATCACTATGTTATTTTCTGTGTGGCTGTTATAATTTTGCTATGTTTTATTTATTCAATTTCAACAGTTGTGAAATCTCTAAATTTGTGTTTTCAGAAAAATATTATCATTTCTAGATTTTAGAATTTTTATCATGCTTGGATTTAAAACTAAATGCATGGAGCGATAAGGAACGCTGATAACCGGAGTGGGGGTTAACATTTATTCATATTTATGAACTAATGAATTTCTAATGCATGGAATAGTCTTATGGTCTTTAATGTGCCCTAATTAATGACACTTTGTTAGAACATTGAAGCTATTGGAAATTTTGCATGTATTATTCATGGATAATGAATGAATGAATGAATGTTCCTAGAGGTTATGTTGCATTTTCCCCCCTTGAAATTCCACTAATAATTGCCATCGAAGAATACAAATCTAGAAGTGTTGTGTCGTTGCTTCATTAGGGCTAGCAACGCTGCTTCGAGGTCTCCTTGAGGAGCAAGTTGCCAAACCAAGGTTATTTTTGACTCCAATTCTCCCAATTGCTAGGCACCGGTCTTAAATCCTTGGTGATCAATCTTAACTCGATGAATCATCTTTCATTTCACCTTTTCCTTGCCTCTTTCCTCGTCCTTTTAAGGATAAGGATGCCTCTCTAGGGCTTGGTGTGAATTCCAATAGATGTGTGCATTTGGAATTCTGTTTGGACACGACTCTTCCTTAGTGCTGCCTCTAGGCATCCTCCAATTTTGAACGAATTTTGATGGTGGTATCTCCTTAAAATTGATGTCCTAGCCTTAAGACCAAGTGGGAACCCTAGAAGCTAATCCTTCAACTTGGGGATTCTTTGAAGGTTTATGCTTTAGTACTTGTTGAAGTATATCATTCACAACCTTTTCTCATCTACCTTGACCTTGAATGAACTTTTATCTCGTCAAATATCTCAACCCTAGGTCTTGTGTAGTTTTTCTTTCAAGGGGGATTTTCTTGGAAAGTCTTCCTAGCTTCTCCCAAAGCTCACACTTTTATTGAACCTTTCCATTTAAGGAGCCACATTGCCTCACTTCAAGCCTATCCTAGACACATCAATCACAAGGGAGGGATACTGAAAGTCTGGAACTCCTTCTGTCGGCGAAAATCTGAGAAGAGAAGGGGACATAGGTTGTGATGACAGTGGGCCTTTGTCCCAAAGTGTTGTTGTGCCCTCTAGCTTTTTTCTCTTTACAAGGCTTGCTAGTTTGTGCAACAACATTTTTGGTGCCGTTGCTGGGGAGGAAGTAGGTCTACCTCCCTTGTGAATCATTGAGGAATTGTTAAGTTATGGTATGTTCTATGCTTATAACAGTTTACTTCTTTTTCTGATTATATTCCACAGATTAGCAATCACATATACATAAAGTGCAGATAGAACATTAAACGATCGACAGAAAACAAGCCAAGACAAGAGACACAAGATGTGGCGGCTAGCCAGCGACAAACCCCACAATGTGTGGGGAAACCCTTTGATCAAATCTTCTTTTATCTTCAATAATTCAGCAGAGAGAAATAGTACAATAAATCTGATTCATATCAGCAGTAGCAAACCCTAGATCAACAGCATCAACATTAGTGGCTTCTTTATCAAACTAGGGCAGACGATATCTCACAAACCGACTGTTGGATTGACTTCATTCCAACACCAAAAGTTGCGGCTTTTAGAGGAGGTTCAGATGAACCTACAACGCAGTTCAGATGAGGAGATCTTCTAGGCCACGCAGGTCAATCTTTACTTCTGCAGTTGCAGCTTCAGTTTCAGCAGTTTCCGGCTTCAAACTAGGGCAGTCGATATCTTGCAAACCGTTCGTCGGATTGACTTCATTCCACCACCAAAAGTTGCGGATTTCAGAGGAGGTTTAGATGAACCTACAACGCAGTTCCAAAGAGGAGATCTTCTAGGCCAGCAAGTCAATCTTTACTTTTGCAGTTGTAGCTTCAGTTTCAGCAGTTTCTGGCTTCAAACAAGGGCAGTCGATATCTTGCAAACCGTTCGTCGGATTGACTTCATTCCACCACCAAAAGTTGCGGCTTTCAGAGGAGGTTCAGATGAACCTACAACGCAATTCCAAAGAAGAGATCTTCTAGGCCACGCAGGTCAATCTTTGCTTCTGCAGTTGCAGCGTCAGTTCAACAGCTTCCGGCTTCACATGTGTGAGAGAGAGACCCATTTCTGCGCAGTAGAGAAGAGACTCATTTCTGCGCAGTAGAGAGAGAGAGATGTGATGAGAAGAGTGAGTGCAAATGAGGTAAAGTCCTCTTATATTTATACACAACGTTGGTGGGTGAATAGATGCGACTGTTGGGCTTTTGAGCCTACATGAGTTGTAGGTCGGCTTGATAATAATTCCATAATCAAAATAAATTCATATCTCCATGAATACTTATTGGAATCAGTTGATCTTTATATCAATCCTGCACCTCTCGACGAGAGGAATCTAATAAAAATATTATTAGCCATGAATAAGATGACCCACATGAAGTTTTGCCTTGGTTTCCAATTTTAACACTCTCTCTCAACCGGGGAGAACTTCATCTGCAATCTGTCTATCGGTTGTTACTCTTCATCAATCAAATGCACTGCCCTGTACAGCTTGACCCTTGCCCTGCTCTGCTCTATTCTACCTATTCTGCTTTGTCTTGTTCGGCCCTGTACAGATCGGTACTGTTTTTCTCTGTTCTGCTCTGCTCTTGCATTGTTCTATTCTGCTCTGCTTTTGTCCGAATTATGAAGAAGAAGAAATGATCGAGGATGTATCATACTGACTCAAAGTCAGTCTCAGAGTATGTACCACTGGTCCCAGACCAGTCTCAACCAACCCAAAGTCAGCGTCATAGTGAGTACAACTCCACTGGTCCTAGACCAGTATCATCCTCCACTGACTCAAAGTCAGTCTCAGAGTGCGTACCACTGGTCCCAGACCAGTCTCAGCCGACCCGAAGTCAGCGTCATAGTAAGTACCACTCCTACCACTGGTCCTAGACCAGTATCGCAGTCTCAGAGAGTGTACCACTGGTCCCAGACCGGTCTCAACTGACTCGAAGTCAGTGTCATAGTATGTACCACTCTCACTGGTCCCAGACCAGTACTGCATTGACACGAAGTCAGTCTCAGAGTATGTACCACTGGTCCCAGACCAGTCTCAACCGACCCGAAGTCAGTGTCATAGTACGGTACAACTCCTACCACTGGTCCCAGACCAGTATCGCAGTCTCAGAGAGTGTACCACTGGTCCCAAACTAGTCTCAACCGACCCGAAGTCAGCGTCATAGTATGTACCACTCTCATTGGTCCCAAACCAGTACTGCACTGCCACGAAGTCAGCCTCGGAGTATGTACCATTGGTCCCAGACCAGTCTCAACCGACCCGAAGTCAGTGTCATAGTATGGTACAACTCCTACCACTGGTCCCAGACCAGTATCGCAGTCTCAGAGAGTGTACCACTGGTCCCAAACTAGTCTCAATTGACCCGAAGTCAGCGTCATAGTATGTACCACTCTCATTGGTCCCAGACCAGTACTGCACTGACATGAAGTCAGTCTCGGAGTATGTACCACTGGTCCCAGACGAGTCTCAACCGACCCGAAGTCAGCGTCATAGTATGGTACAACTCCTACCACTGGTCCCAGACCAGTATCATTGATACCAGATGAATGGAGGTCATCCTAGCGTAAGGAGTACGGTAGATACAACGATGCGTCCATCGGTACTACTATGGTCCCTAACTTCATTTCCTTGCTCATTGATCAGATGAGAGGTACTCCCCATGAGTCCCAGACTGCATGGGTAGGATGCCTCGACAGGAGAACTAATCAATCCTGTCCTCACAGGAGAACACATCAATCCTGCTACAATCGCCATGGAGAACACATCAATCCAGGCCTCACGGGAGAACTAATCATCCTGCTACACAGGAGAGCGAATCATCCTGTTCCACAAGAGAGCTCAATGTATGCAACATGCAGGACCCTTGTACAAGGGCTTCTTGCCGACTCCAAGTCGTTTGGGAAAGTCATAGATTAGATCTTTCCTCGGGGCTTTGACAAGGTGTATCAACCTGTACATCATCTTAATGCGATGGAGCCTCCTTGCTCATCAACTTACCATATCCCAGATGATGTCTATCTGCTGGAGCAATCGACGAATACGTGATTCCTCAATAATCGAATCCCACCTCTGGTTGTTATAGAGAATCACAGTGGTATCCAATGTAAATCTCCAAATAGCTCACTGAAGAGCTTGCGCAACCAGACTGCCTCACATGAGGTCATGCTAGCAACAATATATCCTGCTTCAGCGGTGCTCAAAGCCACCGACTTCTGCTTCGTGCTCATCCAAGATATCGAAGCAGATCCCAAGGTGAAACAACACCCGGAAGTGCTCTTACGGTCCACCACACTGTCTTCCCAATCAACATCAGTATATCCAAGTAGTCTCACATCTCTGACAATGTATCTTAATCCATGAGAGATTGTGTCTTGAAGACATCTCAGAAGATTCCTGGCATCAATGCAGTGAGGCTCAACCAAATATGAGCTCACCATGCTAACTGCAAAACATATGTTCGGATGGGGGTTCACCAAGAACATCAATGTGAAACTCAGAGGCATTTCGCAAATCTGGTCCGACATCACTACCATATAACTTCTAAAAGTTAAGATCCTCGGGGTAGTCACAGGCTTGAGTCTTTCCAATATCTTTACCACATATTTTCCTTGAGATAGGAAAATTTCCACTGGCTTCTGCCACACTTCAAGTCCTTGGTCCTTCATTTCAAATTCAGAAGCCAACTCCCTCTTACATTTGTGAATGAGAGGGTTTGCACCTATTAGAAAGAGTTCATCCACATACAACACCAGTATGAGAGGCTTGTCATCTTAAACCTTAAAGTAAAGGTTAGGATCGACTTCACTCCTAGTGAATCCCAGCTTCATCAAGTAGCTATCGATCCTCTCATACCATGCTCGGGGTGCTTGCTTCAGCCCATAGAGAGCCTTCTTCAACCTGCATACATGATATTTTCAATCAAATCCTTCAGGTTGCTCCACGTAGACCTCTTCTTTGATCGAGCCGTGTAAGAACACAGTCTTGACATCCATCTGATGTAGGTTCCATCCTTGTGAAGCGGCAAGGGCTATGATCGAGCAGATGGTCGTATATTTGGCAACAGGTGCAAATATCACATCATAGTCTATACCTTCCTTCTGGGAGAAAGCACGAGCAACAAAACGAGCCTTATACTTTTCCGTACTTCCATCTGCTGCATGATTTATCTTGTAAAGCCATTTTGAAGTAACAATTGTCTTGTCCGGGGTCTGGGAACTACTTCCTAGACATCATTCTCCATAATAGACTCATATTCTATGGTCATAACATCCTTCCATACTTAATGCTTGACGACATCTGAGAATGATGAAGGCTCATTTTGTATGATCGTGCTCATGATGGTCAGGTATCCCTGATACCTGTTAGGTTTCTTACTTTCACGAAAGGTTCCTCGGGGCGCAGCATGTCCTTCAGCATCATCAAGTAGCCCCCTAAGCCATGAAGGCCTCTTCCTAGAAGAGGAAGGCTCATGTGGAGGAGTATCAATCAAATCCATGGGTTCTTCTACATCAGGCATTGATTCATCATCCTTTTCTTTTGGTTCCCTGGTATCGGCTTCTTGAGAGCTCCTCAAAGTCGGAAGATTGTTCACCTTGCTGAGAGCCATATCTTCGTCAAAGGTGACATCATGACTAATTACGACTTCCCATTGACTGGCTACATAGATTCTATAGCCTTTAGTATTTTCACCATAGCCCATGAAAATTCCCTTCTTTTCAAATGCACCCAATTTATTTTTTTTTCTCTTTCGGCACATGAAAATATACAGGGCTTCCAAAAATTCTAAAATGAGAAACATCAGGTTTCTTACCAGTGAACTTTTCTTCAGGAGTCTTGGAACCCAATGCTCGACAAGGGCATCGATTTTGTACATATACGACAGTGTTTGTAGTTTTAGCCCTTAGAAACTTAGGTAGTCTTTGATCATGTAGCATGGCCTGGACAACTTCCACAATCGTGCGGTTCTTCCTTCCCGCCACACCATTTTGCTCAGGAGTACGTGGTGTAGTAGTCTCCTTGTTAATGCTAGCCTCAGATATGCCTAAGTGAACCAACTGTAATATATCGGAGGTCTTGCTTTGGCTTGAGGGGAATGGTCCCCTTTTGAGCTTTCCTTCGGCACATCCCGGACATACACCTTCTTTCTCTACTTGGAATTCGGGCATCCCTGTTACCATTTGTCTTACATCGGGTAGAGCTTTTTAATGAAGGGGGGCAAACCTCTAATGCCAAAGTTCGGACTGAAGAGATGTGTCATAAGACATGACACCTAGCAGACTTCCATCGACCCGATATAATGAATCAACACTAAACCCAAGAGTAGAGGTATCTTTAACATTACTTTTCCATATACGTACCTTGCCATCGCTGAAGGTTACCTTGTAGCCTTTGTTTTCCGTTGCCGAGATGGACACTAGGTTCTTTTTGAGGTCAGGTGCATTTAATACATCCTGGACTTTCTAGCCTTTTTGAATGGTTGTCCTCTTCCTCGATCCCCAGCTTTCCTCTTACCTTTGCTGTTGAATTTGTCATTCCTTTGATTTGCCATCAGAGGGATTTTGATCATCGTCCCGGTGTGAGTCCTTTCTATCAGGGCACTCCCTTGCATAGTGACCTGCTTTATCGCAGATGTAACATCATCCTTTTCTTTCACCCTTAGGTCCAGCCTTTCCTTTTGATTTAGTCTCGGAATTATTTCTTTTCTTAGCATGAGAAGAAAAGGCAGCAGGAGGACCTTTAGGCATGGGCATTTCTTGCTCTTCTTCCCTTGTTTCTTCTTGAATGCATCTAGCCATTAATTCCTCGCAACCAGGAATTACATTATAGTTCAAAAGAGTAGTCTTGAACACGTACCATTTGGATGGTAATCCTCCAAGAGTCATGAGTGCCATTTCCCAGTCTATCGTAGATTTCCTTGGAGGTGTCCACTTCAGAGATGTAGGCCACCAAGTGCTTGTCGATAGAGTCCCGGATGATCTTCTATTTTGACTTCTTCGGTTTTCCATTTGTTCCATGCAGCGACGGATGCATTTGATGGAGGATCAAAAATATTGCCTCTTACATGGTCCAACACTCTTGGATCTTCTAGGGTTAGATCGATAGACATCTTCCATGCGTGATAGTCATCCTTCTTACAAAGCTTGCCTTCGGCAGAGTGTTGAGGACCCCATAGTTCTTTTAGGATAGCCTCGCCAATCTTCTCTTCGGTGATTGCTCTTGCTCTTGCTTGGGCTTTGTCTTCACCTCAGCTCTGATACCATGTTAAGTTATGGTATGTTCTATGCTTATAACAGTTTACTTCTTTTTCTTATTATTCCACAGATTAGCAATCACATATACATAAAGTAAAGTGCAGATAGAACATTAAACGATCGACAGAAAACAAGCCAAGACAAGAGACACAAGATGTGGTGGCTAGCCAGGGAGAAACCCCACAATGTGTGGGGAAACCCTTTGATCAAATCTGATTTTATCTTCAATAATTCAACAGAGAGAAATAGTACAATAAATCTGATTCATATCAGCAGTAGCAAACCCTAGATCAACAACATCAACATTAGTGGCTTCTTTATCAAACTAGGGCAGACGATATCTCACAAATCGACTGTCGGATTGACTTCATTCCACCACCAAAAGTTTCGGCTTCCAGAGGAGGTTCAGATGAACCTACAACGCAGTTCAGATGAGGAGATCTTCTAGGCCACACAGCTCAATCTTTACTTCTGCAGTTGCAGCTTCAGTTTCAGCAGTTTCTGGCTTCAAACTAGGGCAATCGATATCTTGCAAACCGTTTGTTGGATTGACTTCATTCCACCACCAAAAGTTGCGGCTTTTAGAGGAGGTTTAGATGAACCTACAACACAGTTCCAAAGAGGAGATCTTCTAGGCCACGCAAGTCAATCTTTACTTCTGTAGTTGCAGCTTCAGTTTCAGCAGTTTCCGGCTTCAAACTAGGGCAGTCGATATCTTGCAAATCGTTCGTCGGATTGACTTCATTCCACCACCAAAAGTTGCAGCTTTCAGAGGAGGTTCAGATGAACCTACAACGCAATTCCAAAGAGGAGATCTTCTAGGCCACTTAGGTCAATCTTTGCTTCTGCAGTTGCAGCTTCAGGTTCAACAGCTTCTGGCTTCACATGTGTGAGAGAGAGACCCATTTCTGCGCAGTAGAGAAGAGACTCATTTCTGCGCAATAGAGAGAGAGAGATGTGATGAGAAGAGTGAGTGCAAATGAGGTAAAGTCCTCTTATATTTATACACAACGTTGGTGGGTGAATAGATGCGACTGTTGGGCTTCTGAGCCTACTTGAGTTGTAGGTCGGCTTGATAATAATTCCATAATCAAAATAAATTCATATCTCCATGAATACTTATTGGAATCGGATGATCTTTATATCAATCCTACACCTCTCGACGAGAGGAATCTAATAAAAATATTATCAGCCATGAATAAGATGACCCACATGAAGTTTTGCCTTGGTTTCCAATTTTAACAGGAATTGATTCATTAATGACATTATAAGTATTCCTTTGGCGACTCCACAATCCTCCCATTGAGATTGAAGATCTGTCCATTCTAACTTAACAACGGAGAGGTGATGAGCCTCCTCACACTCCTTCTTTGATAAGGTTGCCAAAAGAAGGTAATTGTATACATGGGAAAAACGTGTGCTCTTTTCATTAAACATTGCTAATATATTAGGAGCACCCCACCATCCTTTTTCTTAACATCAAGAATTATCGAAATTCTATGGGAAAGAGGACATAGAATCTCAATAACACCTCATACAATTTGAGTTTCTCACAAGTAACCCAAAGTATAAAAAAGATGAGCACATGATCATGTTTACCCACACTTTTCGAGGTGATGCTCGTATATGGTACCAATGATCGAATGTTGCCTCTATCTCATCATGGAATGACTTTGTTACTAAGTTCAAAAGGAGATGGTTCAAGGAGCTAGCAACTACCCCATGCCTATCGTGGCAGATCCCCTGCCCAACAACTCCTCGCTGCCCGCTACATCCCGTAGTTACTCGATCATGCCCAACATGGCACCTTGCTCGCAACACGATCGTTCCTATCGTCTTTGCAGTCAAATTGTCATAGGCCCTATCTTTTCCACACGCAACAACACCCTGTAGCAACTCCACGCTACGTGTGCGCTATTGCATCCATATGCTTAATCACTGTCCATAGATGCAAACTACAACGACCTGTAGCATACTGTGTCTTGTCTGTTGGCTTGCCCTGTGACCTTGCTTTCACTCTTCCCGGCATAAGCTTCATGTTGGCTACCTACTGTAGTTGTCAATTTGGGTCTTTTCTTAATGATTTTGTTGTTGCACAAATATAACCTACTCAAATCCCACGACCTGATCTACTCTGTACTACTTGCATACCTTCCTACAACCATTTTCGTACCTCCATGACACACTCTAGCTGTCGCCTCTAATCTCGGTTGAATGCTACTGTGCATCCCAATGACTTGTTCAGTTCCAATGGTTATTTTCACCTAACAGGCTATCTGTCGTGCGCCTCTTCAGGCTCAGCTGCAGTTCGGTTGAATGCTACAATGCGTCCTAATAACCTGTTCGGTTCCAATGGTTATTTGCACCTAACAGGCTATCTGTCATGCTTCTCTTCAGACTTAGCCGCAGTTCACGGACCTTCATGCATGGGCTTGACCGCCCTTGATTCCACTTGCCTCAACTGTGATTGATCTACTAACGATTGCATCCTTTGCCTGCAAACTGTGGACAGTGTCAACCCATGCGCTTTCCCAACCCACCTCGGTCTGCGATCTCAAGCCATTGTTTGTTGTTTCAGATTGTCACTCGACAAGATTCCTGCACCAAATTTTTCTGTGGTTGGTCGTCTTGAGTGGCTAGACCTCCACCGCATACCCTTGCTTGATTGTTGTCGATCTTTATCGTTGCTTTGGCGGCTGTAACTCTCGACTTCCTTTCGATTGTGGTTTATGACTGTGTCTTGATCCAACTTTCACTTAATTGTGTGATTGGGGAGGTGTAGATAGAGCAACCAGAGGGATTTGAGGTGCATGGGACATATTCCCATGTTTGCAGGTTGAAGAGAGTTTTGTACGGACTCAAGCAAGCATGACATGCGTGGTATTTCAGGATGGGCTTCACCAAGAGTGATGTTGATTCAAACGTGTACAACATATTGGTTAGGAGAGAGCCACTCATTCTTGTGTTATATGTAGATGACTTGTTTCTTACAAGGGCTAAGAAGCTCAATGTAGATTGGAAGAGGGATCTTTCTTTAGAGGTCGAGATGAAGGATATGGGATGGATGCACTACTTTTTGGGGTGAGAGATGTGGTAGAGAGATGGGAAAATCTTCCTTGGATAGGGGAAGTATACTGTGGAGCTCTTGAAGCAATTCGTGATTTAGGATTTCAAACCTATGGCTATGTTAATGGCGATCAATTGGAAGAAAATTGATGCTTCCAAGTCAGAGGAAGTGGACCCACTTTATATAGGAAACTAATTGGCTCTCTTATGCATTTGGTCAACACTAGACCGAATATTTGTTTTCCTGTCAATACACAACCAATTTATGGTTGAGCCAAAGGTGGTAGTGAAACACATACCCAGGTATTTGTGTGGCATGGTGGAGTATGGATTGAGTTATGTCCAGGGAGATAGAGTGAGGCTAGTGGGTTATTCAGATGTTGACTAGGCAAACAACGCAGTTGACAGGAAAAGTACTTCATGTTGCTATTTGAGTGTGAAGTTTGGAGTTGTTTTTTGGTTCAACAGGAAACAAGAGTCAGTTTAATTGAGTTTTGCTGAGGTTGAGTACATGGTAGCGAGTTTAGCATCATGTGAGGCCATTTGGCTTCAGAATTTGCTCGTGGGGCTATTTGATCAAGAGTTGGAGCCGATTGTGATACATTGTGACGAATACCTAGACCATGACCCTTGACACAATCTGCCTCTCCAAGACCAAGACATCAACCCTCTGCTCCATCACTGTTGAGATCTTCATGACTGCTGCACCATTGAAGTCATCACTGCTGCATCTTTCTCATGTCACTGAGATCTATTGAGATCTTCACTGTGTTCTTTATTCAATGCTTTCATTAAGGGCTCCATTATGATGACTGTTTCACCATGTTTCCTTAAGCACTAGGATCATCACTATGCCTTACAATCATATACCAAGAGAATATGTCAAGACTGAGAGATCATTGTGATCCTTCTTATGCCGAGACAATGAGTCTTTCATCATCATATAAATACGTCCTTCAAGACTGTGATAGTGTTTTAGATCCTTACCCTTTCATTAATGTCGAGATTGTAATGGATACTGTGCAACGTGACTACTGTTATTAGGACTGCATCTTCAATACTTTAACTAAACATAACATTGCACTGGGATCTGCTGAGGGTATACGAGGTAGTAAGAGCACATATATACTTATATCCGTAGTCCTCTCTCCTTCATCCATCCGAGATCTACTAGGTATGCCGAGTATGAGATCTGAGATCCATCTTGACTGCACCTATTGGTATGCCAAGAATAGGATCTAGCCGATACTTTAGTCAATGTTGCGTCCTGATCTGAAGTTGTTCATGCACCCGAGATTTGGCCATGACTGCACCTAATACCCGATCGAGGTGCAGTCAAGCCCTAATGCAGATCTGCTCCTTCATGGTAGGCTTTAGAGGAATGCAAGATCTCTTTCTTGATTGCGGATACCTTATGCGAGATCTGTCCCTCCTTGACTGCGTATACCTGTACCAAATACTCACACGAAATTACAGAGAGAAATGCGAAGTTGTGTTCTGCCTTTTGGTGGATACCTTGATGGGGTATTTATAGTGGTTAATGCTCTCATTTGAACCAACTTGTAGCATGAACCGATGTGTCTATTCCCTTGAGCCGACATGATTTCCATTTATCCATTTAATTCTATTTTTTGAGGCAACTTGGTGATCTCTTCGTTGTTTTGCTTGCAGACTTCGTTGTGCTTGCTTTTGGATGATTGTTCTTGGCCTTGGAGGGTTGTTACACACTGTTGAAGACTTGTATACATTTACATGAACTCATGAAGAGTTTCTTTTTCATATGACATGACTCTTTGACATAAATAAAATCCTAAAGACATTAAGAAGAAGTCTTTTACCTGGTGACACTTCTTGCTCATGCAACTGTTGATTTGGGGTAGAATCGAATGTGCTGTAGCCACGAAAATTGGTGGAGAGGCTAAAGCACACGAGATGTCCAAGACCCATAAGTGGCTTGGGCAAAATCTAACAAGTTTGGAAGATATTAAAATAATTAATATTTTTAATGGAGGCCCTAAGTCTAAACTTAGGGAAAATAAAATATTAATATGAATTAATAGAAAACTGAGTTGGAATGGTCCAAAAGTCATGGATCAAGCCAGATCTAATGTTAGTCATTGATTAGGGACTTAATCTCGGCCATTGATGGACCAATGAGAAAAGTATAAGAAGAGGCTTGAGGGTCAGTTGGAGAACACACTGAGGGAGACCAGTCAGTTCGATTTCTGGAGTGGGGTTAGCTGAAAAATTTGAACTAGTGGTCTGGAGAGCAGCAAGAGGCAGCAAGTATGGAGTAGAGAGTCAGGATCAATAATAGAAGACCAATGCAGAGGTAGGAGAGGCAGATGCAGGGCATTTCAGGCAGACGCTGAGGCAATAGGAGATTGCGCAGTCACTAGAGGGCTTGTGTGGGTGACGCAGAGAGGCCCAGGGCTGACGCAAACAAGAAGGGGTTGATGCAGAGTCTCTGGGAGGTACGCAGAGGTCAGCTAGGGTAACGCTGGGACTGGGAGAAGTTCTGGAGATTTTTTCTTTCAATTGTGTAAGCCAGTTTGGCACCCGGTTGTACTGAAGAATTGCTGAATAATAAAATCCTCCCTTGTTGCACCGGTTTTCCCTCATTGGGTTTTTCTGGGGACTATTGTCCAAAATATTTGTGTTGATGTGTTGATTCTTGTGCATGTGTTTGTTTCTGTATTATGGTGTGATATCTGCAACAAAATTTATTTTAATGTTTATTGAAGGAATTTCATAAATAACTTATTGAAAATAAGTAGGCAAAGTAAATCAGATGTTGCAGTGATAGAATTTCCACATGGTATCAGAGCGAGTAATCGGAGATAGGAAGGGAAATCAGTTATGGGTCGAGACCATGATGCATAGGCATCCATGTCAGGGGACTCGCACAGATTTTTAGAAAATTGCACAAGAGATTTCGATTTCTCCATGTTGGCTTCCAGGATGGAAGAAGAAGTGGCTTGTATGACTAGTTCTGCGTCATCAGAAGTATGGTATATAGACAGTGAAGCCTCTTGGCATATGACGAGGATCAGGGAATGTTTCTCAGAGTATCGAGAAGAGAAGATGAACTTTCAGATCACCATGGGGAACAAGGCAAAGTGTACACTAGTAGGGAAGGGTACCATAGTTTTTCAAACAGAATCGGGAGAACGGTTTCGCGCTACAAATGTGTTGCATGTACCAGGATTGTGATGAACTTACTTTCTGTGTTGCAACTTCAAGGCAAGGGCTATGACGTTTACTTCATCAAGAAGAAGGTATACGTCAAAAACCCAAGCAGGAAAAAGAAAGTGCAGATCGATCAAAAGTAACAAGTTGTACAGATTACAACTAGAATCACCAATGGCACTAATAGGCAGTCATGGAGACAAGTACTTGAACGAACTATGGCACAGAAGAATGGGACATTTGCACCATGGGGCTCTGAGAATTCTTAGGAACACTGTAACAGGAGTTTCAGATCTTAGTATGGAACGAAATGATGTATGCAGAGGATGTGCTCTAGGAAAGTATGCCAAGGCAGCATTTTCTAGGAGTAAACACAGGGCCAAGAGCGTACTAGGATTGATACACTGAGATATCTGCAGACCTATTGTCCACCAAAGCTCTTAGAGGCACTGAGTATTTCCTTACCTTCATTGATGACCACTCAAGGAAAACTTGGATTTATTTTCTGAAAATCGAGTACAAGGTTTTCTTTCGATTCAAAGAGTTCAAGGCTTTGGTGGAGAATTTGACTGGGAAGAAAATAAAAGTTTTGTGCTCGGATAATGGAGGAGAGTATGTTGATAAGGACTTCATTGATTTTTGTGCTAAGGAGGGCATCAGAAGAGAGTGGATGACTCCGTACAATTCGGAGCAGAAAGGAAGAACAAGACTATTGTAGAAGTAGCTAGGGCCATGATGCATGATCATGATATGCCAAAATTCTTGTGGGTAGAAGCATGCAACACAACAATATTTGTTCAGAACAGGGTTCCTCTTCGGGCGTTGGGCAAGATTACTCTAGAGAAAGTTTTCATAGGAAAGACGCCTCAAGTCAGTTATTTTAGGATATTTGGGAGTTTAGCATATTGTCGCATACCCGAGGAAAAGAGGAAAAAGTTGGATCAAATTGTGGAAAAGGGATATCTAGTGGGATATAGCGAGAACGCTAAGACTTACAGAATCTATCTTCCAGGGAGCAGGAAGGTAGTGGTTTGACGAGATGTGAAGTTCATGGAGGACAGTGCTTTCAAAAAATCTTGTGAGATGCCTTCCGAGGAGCAATCAAAAGAAGAGCCGTTGGTTAAACCTCTTCAACCAACAGAAGTAAAGAATTCTTCCTCGGATCAGGAAGATTCACAGGATGAGGAGGAGCTAACAAAGGCACCTGTTGGCAGAGGAAGAACTAGCAGGGAAATTCATCAGATTCTACGAGATGCAGAGGACTTCATCGATGCGCCAAGAAACAATAAGAGGGAGCAAAAACAACCAGATAGATATCAGGCATTAGTAGCTCAGGATGGGGAGCCTGCCAGTTTCCAGGAGGTAGCTCAACATTAGGTTTGGCTAGATGCGATGGTAGAGGAGTACAACTCCATAATGGTGAATGATGTCTGGGAGGTACTACCAAGGCCTCAAGACAGATTAGTAGTAGGTTCGAGATCGATCTACAAGATCAAATATGCTGCAGATGACAGTGTTGAGAAATACAAGGCTAGGTTTGTTGGCCAAGGGGTATGCCCAAAAGGAAGGAATTGACTATGAGGAGACCTTTGCCGTGGTAGCCAGGTATACATCTATTAGGACCGTGATATCTCTTGCAGCTCAGATGGGGTGGGAGATTCATCAGATGGATGTCAAAATGACTTTTCTGAACGGGGTAATAGAAGAAGAGGTATACATTGAACAACCAGAGGGCTTTGAGACACATGAGAAGAAGTCTCATGTATGTAGATTGAAGAAAGCCTTGTATGGGCTGAAACAGGCACCTAGAGCATGGCATGGTCGAATCGATGGCTATTTGCAGAAGATGGGATTTGTCAAGAGTGACGCGGATCTGAATATCTCCTATCTGGTTATAGGGAATGAGCCGCTAATCTTAGTATTGTATGTGGATGATCTCTTTCTGACAGGATCATCCAGGCTCATTGGGGACTGCAAGAGAATCTAGCCACAAAATTCGATATGAAGGATTTGGGACTAATGCATTATTTCCTAGGGTTGGAAGTTTGGCAGCAGAAGGGAGAGATCTTCCTTGGGCAGGGGAGGTATGCTACAGAAATCCTGAAAATATTCAGGATGGAGGACTGTAGACCCATGGCTACTCCAATGATCACCAACTGGAAGAAGATTGATGCATCAGAAGACAAGGATGTTGATCCCACCATATATAGGCAGCTCATAGGGTTCCTGAAGTATCTAGTCAATACCAGGACAAACATTTGCTACGCTGTCAACACCCTTAGTTAGTTCATGGTGGAACCGAAGAGGGCGCATTGGGCAACAATGAAACACTTTCTCAGGTATTTACAAGGAACAGTCAATTATGGACTCTTGTACGCCAAGGGTAAGGATATCAGATTGAGTGGATTTACTGATGCAGATTGCACACGAAGTTTAGTGGATCGAAAAAGTACCTCTGGGTACTGTTTCGACATTGGATTAAGAATCACTTCCTGGTGCAGTAGGAAACAAAAGTCCGTGGCTCTGAGCTCATCTGAGGCAGAATATATGGCGGCGAGTACAACTTCGTGTGAGGCCATATGGCCTATAAAGCTGCTTGTGAACCTATTCAAAAGGAAAATGGAGGCGACCAGGATCATGTGCGATAATCAGAGTTGCATCAAGCTCTCTAAGAACCTAGTGTTTCATGATCGGACAAAGCTTATTGATATTCCGTGTCACTTTGTCAGAGACTGTGTCCAACGAGGAGCTGTACAGTTGAGCTACACTCCTACAAGAGAACATGTGGCAGACATCCTCACCAAGGCTCTTGGAAGGACAAAGTTTGATTACTTTAGGGAAAATATGGGGATGATAAAGAACCCGTTTTAGTAGTAGAAATGGGGGTGATAACAGCACGGATGCAAAGGGAGTTGCAGTGTTGAGAGAAAAGGACCAGCAACAACACGAATGCAGAGGGAGTTGCTGTACGTATGCAGCAGTGGCAGTAGCAGAGCCATGGGCAACAGTATAGGATGGAGCAGTGCAGAGGATGTTGGGCAGGGACGCTTAGCATCTGCACAGGGACCGATGCCGGATGATCAAGGTGATACTCAGTGAGCAGTATTACTAGAGCACAATCCTCGCCAAGAGGGAGTGTTGATTTGGGGTAGCATCAGATGTGCTCTAGCCACAAAAATTGGTGGAGAGGCTAAAGCACATGAGATATCCAAGAATCAGAAATGGTTTGGGCAAAATCTAACCAGTTTGGAAGCTATTAAAATAATTAATATTTTTAACGGAGTCCCTAAGTCTAAACTTAGGGAAAATAAAATATTAATGTGAATTAATATAAAACTGAGTTAGAATGGTCCAAAAGTCATGGATCAAGCCATATCTAATCTTAGCCGTTGATTAGGGACTTAATCTCGACTATTGATGGACCAACGAGAAAAGTATAAGAAGAGGCTTGAGGGTCAGTTAGAGAACACACCGAGGAAGACCAGTCAGTTTAATTTTTGGAGCGGGGTTAGCTAAGAAATTTGAACTAGTGGTTTGGAGAGCAGCAGGAGGCAACAAGTTCGGTGCAGAGAGTCAGGATCATCAATAGAAGATCAATGCAGAGGCAGGATATGCAGATGTAGGGCATTTCAAGAAGGCGCTGAGGGAGCAGGAGACTGCGCAGTCAGTAGAGGGCCTGCGTGGGTGACGCAGAGAGGCCTAGGGTTGACACAGACAAGCAGGGCCTGGCGCAGAGTGTCTGGGAGCTACACAAAGGTCAGCCAGGTTGACGCTGGGATGGGGAGAAGTGTTGGAGAATTTTTCTCTCTGTTGGGTAAGCCAGTTTGGCACCTGGTTGTATTGAAGAATTGCTGAATAATAAAATCCTCCCTTGCTGCACTGGTTTTCCCACATTGGGTTTTTTCGGGGACTGTTGTCCAAAATATTTGTGTTGATTCTTGTGCATGTGTTTATTTTTGTATTATGGTGTGATATCTGCAACATAATTTATTTGTAATGTTTATTGAAGGAATTTCATAAATAACTTATTGAAAATAAGTAGGCAAAGTAAATCAGATGTTGCAGTGATAGAATTTTCACAGAAACCCATGTAGCAAGGCATATAAAAATAATTTATTACATCATTTACAAAGATCATGTCATTATGATGACCGAACCTAGTTACAGTTTCTTCAACACTCCTCTTAACTAGGGAGTTATTCATAACAGTACTTAGTCATTCTCAATCTGAAGAATTTCTCACAAGAAGAATCGGATTTGCAATCCATCTGTTATAGCATCATTTCAACCAACATTGTTTCATATAGCAAGGCCTTGACTAACAACTCTATCTCCCACTTAGATCAGAGCACAATGTTGGTGAGACCAATGATTGATAGACACACATCATCATTGTCTCTCTTAGGGTCATACTCACCCGAGTGTTCTCCGAGTATGCCCTACTAGGACAATTCTGTTATAGCATCATTTCAACCAACATTGTTTCATATAGCAAGGCCTTGACTAACAACTCTATCTCTCACTTAGATCAGAGCACAATGTTGGTGAGACCAATGATTGATAGACACACATCATCATTGTCTCTCTTAGGGTCATACCCGCCGGAGTGTTCTCTGAGTATGACTTGCTAGGACAATTCTCATCTTGGATTCCCAACCGTCAAGAATATCGGTCCTCTTGCCCACTCTTGTCTTGGATCCCCTACCACATCCTCAAAGAGTGTCAGATGCCAGATGATTACACAATCCTCCATTCTTTCTTCCAAACTGAAGACAAGAATGTCGTGTCTAACTCTCCGTCTTAACCGGGGACGAGTTCCAAGTTTCTCTTTACTCAGAAACTTGCTCGAGTTCCTTTACTCATAGGAACTACCCAAGGCTCCCTCTTACCCAGGGACTCTGTCATTAGTACTTTATAGGGTCTTTTAGTTGACTGATGATCCAAGACTTCGATGTCATCAATTTCTCCATATGTAGGGTTCAACCATCCATCATTTTCCTCCATCATGTCATCCCGAAAAGTATCCTCCTTGGCCTTACATCTGGGGCTTCCTTCTTAGGGCCATCTATCTTCACCTTTTCTTCGATGGTGATTCACAAAGTACATAGTTGTGACATCCTTCACAACTCTCCTTACCTTGGTCCTGCACACATACCCAGACTTTTCCAAGAGGCCAGACACCAAAAAATCACATATTACCTTTTGGTGATGGCCTTTTACCAATGACATCTTCTTGTAGGTATCAACATCCTGCATACATGTTGACACATCTCCCACTGATATCTGTTGTCAAGGGTCTTCATCTTTTCAGAATTCCATCAAAGTCTTCACATCTTTCCGGGAGATTTCCTGGTCAAGTCTTCTTGATGCTCTAGATGTTGATTGCCTTAATCGTGGTTGCATGTCTCACGATCTCTTCCAACTTCATGTCTTTCATTTCCAAGAGCTCTCAGAGTTCTTCAATTGTGGTCAACTACCTCATACTTCATATGAGGACATATTATGTTGATTTCATCTAATTTGACTTATGTCTTTCTGCATCCTTTCAGAGGAGGACATCCTTTCCCTTTTGATCATGCTTGATCCATTTTCCCTGCAACCATATATCATGACATTACAATATCAAATACAAATACAAATACAAGCATACATACCTCATTTTCCCTTCAGGCTTCTTTCAACAACTTTCTTTGTTGAACGGATCTTCAATCCCTTGATCATGTCATCAGTCCTTCATCTCATGATTTCCAAAAGTTGGAATTCTAGATGAAGTACTTGCTGCCTTCCCAGGCTAGTGGATCCTCTACTGAGGTTTCTATCAGAGACTCTTCAAGATCTAGTATATCCCCATTTGGCAAAAGTTTCCTTTGTTCCGGATGATTTCTTCCTTTCCTTTAATATACAATGAGATTCCTAAGAGCTATATCCCTTATGATTCATACGAGCTCTTATTTCCATGATGCCACGATGCATCTTCTTACCATGATCATATCTGCAAGGACTTTTGATAAGATCCTTTTGAGAGGGACACCATTTCATTCATAATGGAGATCTATTACTCCCTCTTTCCGTGATCCTTTCTTCAACTTCCTCCATTCTTCAAGTAATCTTTCCATAGTACTATCTTGTCAACCTTTCCTTTGCACATATTTGAGTCTTTTGTCTTTCTCTCTTCAACATAGAGACCACAAATTGTTGATCGAGGTAACCTTCTTATTCATGGACATTTGTTACCTTGCTTATCAATATCAATATCAATGATGATTATTTTCTCATCAGTTTTCCCAGATCTCGTAACTGAGATCTCATGATGAGGTTTCTTCATTCTCCTTTATTGCACTTCTAATAGTATATCCTCTAGCATTTCATATATCCTTCTTATGTCTCCTTTCTTACTTTATAGAACCTTAAGAATTCTTATGATTTCAAAGGAGACCTTGATGCACTGACTTCTCTAAGGATAATGACAATCCTTCTCATTCAATGCAAGACCGTTGATAATCCATCCAATATATGAAGTCATAAAACCAAACTCGATTATGAAAAGGTACTTAATTGATTGTGAAGATGAGATCTTCACCCTGATCATGATGGCTGTTGATGAGGCAAATTTGATGCTTCCACCGAATGAGATCCTTGATAGGAAGATTGCCTTTATTTTCTTCAAGCTATCTTGATATACAGGCTGTGGACATAATTGTACTTCTAGAGTTTTGTAGTATGCAACATCATATTGAAGTTGTTTGGCCATCAGATAGTATAGCTTCTATATCAATTACTGATCATTCAATCTTCTGCCTTCAATTAAGTTTTGATTGAGAAGACAAAGTCCTTCTCCTTGATAGTCTTGATGCTGGTAGAGGAAGATGTATGAGGGCTTCTTCTTGATTGCTTCGCTGCTTCCCTTGATTGTTTTCCTTCTTTTGTAAAGAGCTGCTCCTAGGGTTTGTAGACTTCAATTTAAGATCGTCCAAGCTACCTTGCTCGTGTGGCATTTTGATTACTTGAGACACAATCTATTGCTGTTGTAGGCTATTTTCCTTGCTTGCATAGTAACATTGTTGTAGAAGGCTGATCCTTTGATCTAGGGTAGATCTTGATGTTCTTTTGATGCTCTGCTTGCACTTTGTCTCATTTTTGCCCGCCCTTGTCTTCTGAAACCACCCTCTGATACCATGTTGAAAAATCTAGGGCACACATATTTTAGTGTGATTCTTCGTTACATGATAACAATTTGTGAAGTATTTATAATTTATCTTAGCTTTATCTTCCATTCATTATTAGTGTGTGCGTTTACTTCATCAAACTGCTATAAAATCAAAAGAGACAAGAACACAAATATTTGGCTTTTTGCCAGGGCCAAAACCTCTCCCTCTTGGAGAGGAAAACCCATGCAAAATTCTTCTTATAGAGATTCCTTTGACGAATACCAAGACCATGACCCTTGACACAATCTGCCTCTCCAAGACCAAGACATCAACCCTCTGCTCCATCACTGCTGAGATATTCATGACTGCTGCACCATTGAAGTCATCACTACTGCATCGTTCTCATGTCACTGAGATCTTCACTGTGTTCTTTATTCGATGCTTTCATTAAGGGATCCATTGTGATGTCTGTTTCACCATGTTTCCTTAAGCACTAGGATCATCACTATGCCTTACGATCATATACCAAGAGAATATGTCAAGACTGAGAGATCACTGTGATCCTTCTTATGCCTAGACAGTGAGTCTTTCATCATCATATAAATACGTCCTTCAAGACTGTGATAGTGTTCTAGATCCTTACCCTTTCATTAATTCGAGATTGTAATGGATACTGTGCACCGAGGCTATTGTTATCAGGACTGCATCTTCGATACTGTAACTAAACATAAAGTTGCCCTTGGATCTCCTGAGGGTATACGAGGTAGTAAGAGCACATATATACTTATATATATGTTGAGATTAATAGCACAGACTTCATGCCAATACTGTGACCTTATCCACAGTCCTCTCTCCTTCATCCATCTGAGATCTACTAGGTATGCCGAGTATGAGATCTGAGATCCATCTTGACTGCACCTACAAGTATGTCGAGAATAGGATCTAGCCCATACTTTAGTCAATGATGCATCCTGATTCGAAGTTGTTCATGCACCCGAGATTTGGCCATGACTGCACCTAATACCCAACCGAGGTGTAATCAAGCCCTAATGCAGATCTGCTTCATGCTAGGCTTCAGAGTAATGCGAGATCTCTTTCTTGATTGCAGATACCTTATGCAAGATCTGTCCCTTCTTGACTGCGTATACCTGTACCCATTACTCACACTAAATTACAGAGAAATGCGAAGTTGTGTTCTGCCTTTTGGTGCATACCTTGACGGGGTATTTATAGTGGTTGATGCTCCTATTTGAGCCGACTTGTAGCATGAACCGATGTGTCTATTCCCTTGAGCTGACATGATTTCCATTTATCCATTTAATTCTATTTTTTGAGCCGACTTGGTGATCTCTTCATTGTTTTTCTTGCAGACTTCGGTGTGCTTGCTTTTGGAGGATTGTTCTTGGTCTTGGAGGGCTGTTACACACTGTTGAAGACTTGTATACATTTACATGAACTCATGAAGAGTTTCTTTTTCATATGACATGACTCTTTGACATATAAATAAAATCCTAAAGACATCAAGAAGAAGTCTTTTACCTAGTGACACTTCTTGCTCATGAAACCCATGTAGCAAGGCATATAAAAATAGTTTATTACATCATTTACAAAGATCATGTCATTATGAAGACCGAACCTAGTTACACTTTCTTCAACACTTTGCCACACTTATTAAGCTGCAACCGACAAGTTAGAAGGACATGCCGTTCAAAATCCAGCAAATTGTGCCTTACTAAGCCGTGAAAATTGGAAAGAGAAGGTTATTATATAGAGCTAGAAAGCACTTAAATAAAGGTGAAACAAAAGAAATCATGCAAGTATTAAAAATGTTTAAAGTTTCTAAATAAAGTGTTAAGGCATTTTTTTTGGAAAAAAAGGGGGGTCAAGCATAAAAATAGAAAAAGGGTTATGAAATTATTATATATATATATATATTTCAACCTCATATATCATTAAAAGAGGGTTATATTGAGAAAGTAATTTATACAAGTGTTTAGAAGTTTTAAATTACTTAATTACGAAGGATTGAGGGGTTAAAAGTTAAAAAATGGTATCATAAAGATTATAAGCAACAAAAGGGGAACAAAAGAAGATTTATTGAAAATTTGTTTGAGGGAGGTTTTTAGGTATAAAAAAAGAGAGTATTTAACAAAAATAAAAAAATTAAGTAAAAAAGGTTCCATAGAAAGTTCAAAGTAGTGAAGAAAAAGAAAAAATATGGTTTTCCTTTCAAAATGCCCTTTTTGTTCAGAGGGATATTTCAATTGTCAAGAGTCATTCAGAAATCAAAATGTGGTTTGCACAAAATGTTACGAAACTGTTACTTTAGTCAAATATCTAAGTGATGCACAAACACAATTGTTGGCAAGAGATATAGAACAATTAATGGCAAGGCGGCAACATGCAAATTTAGAAAATGGAATCCAAATTGCAAGTTGAATGCCCATCATCACACTTACAAAACGATGTAATCCAGTGGACCGAGAAATTGCAGCTTGAAAATTAAGAGAGACAAAATAGCCAAACTTCGGCAAAATTAGAAAGCGTTGCAACAAGTATATAAAGATCTTGCGGATATGCATTACAAGGAAGTAATGGAAAAGGATGAAGAAATTGGCCTCAAGGACCACGTTGAAAAATTACTTGCACAAGTGAAGAAGACTAAGGTCACAAAGAAGGAACTCAAGAAGCACTTATTAGAACAAGTAGAGGAAAATTTACATTTAAGAATCTTAATAAAAATTTATTAGAGCAAATCAAAAGTTTAAAAGATGAAGAGAAGGATACTAAGGATAAAGTCAACAATTCAGAAAACGAAGAACTTTCACGTTTAAGGAATCATAATCAA
Organism: Pinus tabuliformis; assembly: GCA_031772625.1. Taxonomy (NCBI): domain Eukaryota; kingdom Viridiplantae; phylum Streptophyta; class Pinopsida; order Pinales; family Pinaceae; genus Pinus; species Pinus tabuliformis. The sequence continues at coordinate 2,023,857,093 of CM062818.1, read as the reverse complement.
AACCTTCTTACACAAATAAAGAAGCTTAAAAGTGACAAGAAGTTGCTAAAAGACAAGTTAGAACAACTTACTCAAGAAGAAGTATTGAAGTCTTCAATAGTAACAGTCCAAGTTGAAGATAAAGGAATGAATACCGAGCTAGTCAATATCACAACTAAAGAAAAGGAGAAACCAGTGGAAGAAAAGACACACTTAGATGATGCAGTTCAGATGATGAACATTCCAAGTGAAGGTTCTGTAACCAACTCAACAACATCAACTCCCAAAGTAAATCAGGAAATTGCCAAACACATGATAAGGGAAAATCAAATCACCAGTACTATTTATCGACATTTGAATCACAAGAGCAGACATGTCAATTAGTTTGCGTATCTGTATTACTTAAAACAGAAGCAACAAACTCATGCTCTGAAGAATAAAGATGTCGGCACAATCCAGACTGACGATAACAAACTATCCCAACTATCAGGTAATTGCCAAGTTCCACAAAAGATTAATTTAGGATGGTCCGATCTTTTCTCAATGCGACAATTTTGTTTATCACTTAGAGGATCCTATCATCTTGTATCAACGAAGATTACTACTCCGAGAATTCTTAAAAGATGTGAATAAATTACAAGATAAGAAGCATATGATATGCTTTTTCAACCATAAGTCTTGAGGACAAAGTTTTTTGAAGAGAAAGACAATGTTATGAATAAAATATATATAAAAATAATATAAATATAAATAATGATGATAATTGTAATAATGTTTAATTTAATTAGTAATTAGTACTGAAGAGGCATTTCTAATGGGATATGACCTTCCATGAAGAGGCACCTGCCTAAGTATATAAGCAGGTCATTTGTAACAATCATCATCTCACTTGTATTGAAATACTCTTATATAACAAAGGATGTTTTTGTCTTCGAAGTGTTCCGAAGATTATTGCAGGTTTACGAACCTTGTTCGTTACATTGGTATCAGAGCGTGTACAAACTTTGTTCGTTACATAGATGAAAAGGAAATGCCATTCGTCACTTGAGTAATTTTGTTAATCCTGATTCAGAAACATAAAGACGATATAGTCTTGTATTCAACTACTTACTGCAGCAGTTGTCCTAACTTCTGACTTAATGGCTAACTTTAGTACATTACATTAATTTTTATAATCTGTCACCAAACACCTATTACAAAATGGTCATCTATTTTAACAGGCATAACCTCAATGGGTAACTAAACTAGCTAGGAAAACTAACCAGTATACCCAGTAATTTCATTTGTTCTTTCTGCTGTAGAGTGTTTAGTAGTTCTAGGTTATTACATAGAATTTTACTACATTGTAAACATATCTTATTAGCTTCAAAGATCATGAAATGTTACAGAAAATAATAAGGAGATTGTTTTTTCTAGCGGAAGTGCCCTTCTGTCTATGTTGTATGCTAGAGTGTTGTTTTATAACCCCCAAAACTTTTAGAGAAGACACCAGAATTAGCATCCTAAAGTTAATGGAGATTCAACTTATACAGCTTTGCTTGGATGATATTGCAGGAAAATACTTGGAATATGTTGAATTCTCCTATTGAATGACTGTAGCTTTTTGTTATTTCTGTCTCATTGACTTCAAATAGGCTATATAACATGTTATCAATCTTGATGAACATTTGTGAATACATCTGTTGATGCATGGAAAATAAAGCGAATAAGGAAATCATAAGCCAAGATTCTTTGTATTATTGTACTCTTTTATTAGCTGGGATATATTCTTTGTGAACAGTATAACTCCATGGATATTATGACCTCTCATCAGCAAATGCGAGCCACTCATGTTCTTATTGATCAAATCTACCTGCTCAATCCCATGCATATAAATTTTTGTCAATCTTATAAATATTGCTGGATGTTAGCAACTTAGCAGTTTTCAATTTTTGCTGATGCCTATACAAGGGCCAGATCACACACTGTGTTTTGTATAAAGTTCTTGTTGAATTGTCGGTTTCATTTTGTGCAGGACTCTGATGCCTCAATTAGGAAAAGAGCCCTTGAACTCGTATTCCTTCTCGTGAATGATAGTAATGTGAAGCCATTGACAAAGGAATTATTGGAGTACTTGGAAGTAAGTGATCCTGAATTCAAGGGCGATCTTACTGCCAAGATCTGCTCCATTGTAGAAAAGTGAGTCACTTGCCTTGAGTATATAACTTGACTTCATTTGCTTGGTATTAAGAGACAGTTATGAACTCTTAAAGGGCTTAATAAAGTCTGAACTTGAATTTTTCTGTGGATATCTGCTGGATGTGAACTTTAGGTGTCCTCTGTTAATTGTAGAGACAAATATATTCTTCAAAGTTGTGACATTTATATCATGTCTTCCAAATTGAGATGCATTAGTTAAGATTAATACATTCAATATTTGTGACATCCTTTACATCCTGAAAGGTTAGCTGCTCTATATATGCATATTCTTTGACTAACTTCCAATAGACCTGGTTGTAAACCTAGGAGAGAAGCTTTTAGTTTTTCATTTTTTATAATAGTTTCTGTTTTCCATGAGGGTGGCAAAGAGCCATCTTTCAGGGGGATGAACAGATCGTTCTCTTTCCTTAGTTGCGAAGCATTTAGTGAAATTATTTCCTTCAGGGAAAACATTATGTTTCAAGTGCCCTTCTATTCTTCTTGTGAAGGGATTTTTTCTATATTTCTAATGCATTCTTATTTGTTACTTACTTTAACAAGGAGACATGACTGAAAATTTATTTTTTCTATGACTATGTCTTATGCTATCACGGTGCTTTTTGTCTTCAATTCTAGGATATTTCTTTAATCTGTACCAATTCTGAACCTGAAAGACTTTTCCTATTTCTATTTTCTTTGTAGGCATGCCAACCTTAACATAAGCAGTTTACTGAAGTATTTATCTGGCTGATATCATTCTGCACATCAGCAGGTGTCATGTAGACATTCCTATTTAATTTTAAAAACTGCTCCATATAGAGGTACATCATGGAATATAGAGAGTTACAGCAATCTAACAACTGGATTTGAAGGAAAAACTTGATCCAAAATTGTCAGAAATGCCAGCTTATGAGTGTCTGTCCCAATAGGAAAGTAGTTAACATCTTTATGGAAAACAACTGAAATCAACTTTAAGAAACAGACAATTCCCGCATAAAGGGCATCAATTCCTCTAAGCTGAAAGTGTATGGCTCCTAGCGAAATGTTACCAGACACCCATATTTCCACAGGAAGCGTACAGCAGAGAGCCAAACTGGGTGCCAAAAGGATTTGCAGCTGTCCCTAATTGTCCATGTATCTCCCAGTAGTTATCCTTTCTATGATAGGAGGCTGTACCCAAAAAGTCTTGGCAGATGGGCAACTGGAAAAAAACATGCTCAAACATTTCACCCAGTCTTTTTGTGCAGGGTGTGTAGACTTTGAATAAGTATTCAGTTGCAAGAATAGATGTGGCCATTTTCAGTTTCTTTTAATCAAATCCAGTCTGAAGATTTACATCCAAAATTTTTGTCTTCTAGTCCAATGTTCTCCCAAATGGGTTGCTAGAAAAGATTTGTTGTCTATTCCCTAGATTCAGCCATGCCATATGTACAAAATAATAGATGTCTGTAGAAAATGGAGATATCATTGGCTGAGTGGAGAAGCTAAAAATTATGTCAACAACTGTACTCGGTGTTTCTGTCAGGGAAAACGAGAGACAAAGGGATTGGGCAGATGAGATAAATATACTAGGTGATACTGATATCCAATTATCAGCAACCTGTTGATAGTTTTGAGTCATTGTTGTTTGGCAAGGTAGGAACTTCCTCCACAGCGTCAACAGTCCAAGTGAACATAAAATTTGCTCATGATATAGAAATAGAGGCATAATATACATATTAACTTATTTAGTTTATTAGCACAGCTATTTGTGGTAGCTTGTCTCATTAAGTTATTTCTACTTGTAACTGCAGGTTTGCCCCAAGTAAACTATGGTATATTGATCAGATGATCAAAGTTCTGACTGAGGTATGGTTCACTTCAGACTGAATAATTTCGTTTACCATTTCATTACCTGTTAGTTTGAAAATGATTGCATTCAAAAACCTATACCAACACAGCCAAGGCTCAATTAGTTATGTTTGCCTCCATCGCATGCAGTTTTACCATGTTTATACTGTCAGGATTGTTGCCAGTGGTGAGTGGTGAATGATTGTTTTTGGCATATTTTGTGTTGGCACTGGCTTCTGCTATTGTTGTTCAAGCCTAACATAATTTTTCTAACAACAATGACCTTCATTTCATAGTTTAATAGATGCTTGTTTATAAGAAATTTGTATACTAGTTCTGTCAATACAAATATAATACTACTTTCAGATATATGTTCGATTATCCAAATTTGAAGCTTGAATGAGTCTTTGCTTAGTGGTAAGCCAAATTAAACATTGTCAAGGAATACGCTAAACCTCTCTTAGTTTGCTTCAAATGGTGGCCCCGTTATAAGTAAGTCATATATTTGATCACTCTTAATTAACATGCCATTTTAGATAGACAATGCCCAAGTTAAGAATGATCAAGTCAGTGGCTTTTTATTAATGTTTCCCTTGGGCAATCACTGTGAACTTATATTTTACCCTCCCTCTTTATATATCCCAAAACCCAAATCTGCCATTTCAATCTTTTTGTGATGGTTGTCAATTAGAAATTTACAAGGTTGTTAATGTACTGGCTTTATGGGTTAAAGTGAACACATGGATACAAGTGCTGATCATGTGACAACATCCGTAATACACAAGTGGGTGACAGAAAACAAAATGCACACACTATGCAACTAACTTTCACAAACACATAGAAAATGATTGCTTTAATAGTATTGTCTGTATCTTTTAAACTTTGATACTACATCTGGGTTCCTAGCTTATGACAAAATACTATTAGACAACAAGAGAACATGTTAATGATGTGAATGGTCTTGCAGGTGCTACCTATGTAATGTTGAAGAATAAAGTAAATTAATGATGAACCCCAAAAAACTGATTGAAGATAAAAATTTAAGAACTACTCTGTCCAATGCCAGTCCTGAAGTAGGTACTTTGGGTAGGTTTCACAGAAATTGTAGAAAGGATATAAACAGGATTCACTTTAAAACATTTTCAAAACCCATTGTGCCAAGAGAATGCAGCAATCCACGGGAAATAGTAAAAATATCAAAATAGTTCAAACAAATTAGAAAAGACCTAGGAAACTGGATTCGTCCTAAACCCCCTTCGAATCCCGAATCCGGCGAATCCAACACGATTCGGTCCGGATTCGTGTCCAAATCACAGGCACGTCGTGTCCGAGGGCGTGTCGCAATTTTCAGGGGCGTGTCGCGATTTTAGGACATGTGTCCGGTTTCCAGGACTCGCTAAGCTCAGCGCGGGTATGAAAAGGGCATGTTTGCTCATTAATATTTTCATTTGGTAAGTGATTTATGCTGTTGCAGCAAGGAGTAGAGCATTTTGGCAGCGTCATAATCAAGTCTAGGCCCTAGTATTGATATGCTATTCATGGTAATGTTAAAGTGACACTCTCCTTAATCTTCATTTTCATCCTTTTACTTAAATTTTTAACATTACCATGAAATGACTCAGGATGTTTGAGAGTGGTTTCGGCCTCATTGGATTTCATATGGAGAAAGTAGAATTTTAGATTTCATTCAAAATCCAGCAGACTTATCAGTTTTTCAGGATTTTAGGATTGGGGGAATGCAATGTTTCCATTGAATTTTGTCATGTATTAGGGTATGGAACTTGTATTTAATCAAGAGCACCAAACCAAGAGCTTCTGAATATGTCGCTCCCGCTTCCGTTTTCACCCCCGCTCCCCGCTTTCGCTCCCGCTCCCAAGTAACACTGTTCCTAATGATATGGGTCTGGACACCATTGTTGAGTTGGCATTGGCCAACATGGATCTCAATGATCCAGTGCTAGAGCCTGTTAGATTTGATGACTTAGAGGGGTCAGCCTCCATACCAGCAGATGCAAAGGCCACTATGGATACAGGGGAGGAGGAGGATGTAGAGGAGAGTAGTGAGGACCATGATGATGGGGACAGTGATGCTGATTTTGATGCTGATTGATGCCTTGAGGCTTCTATACCTGTAGATGTTTTATATTTTCTATTTCTATTTGCCAGTGGCATTGCACCAACACTACCTATGTAACACATTTTGATTTGATGACTTAATGAGAAAACTACAATTGTCAGTGTGTTTATCTTACTATCTTGTAGTTGTAAGTTGTCTTTCAGTTATGAATTATGACTCATGATTTAAATTTTTAATAGATTTATCATTTATGTGACCAATACCACTGACATTTATTTGAATTTTGTATGTACTATGCATGCTAATAGCTATAGATGAAGATCTATGTTTGAAATCAATAAATTTGTATCATTAATTAAAATTTGTGTAAGAAATATGATAATATCTAATTTTTAATATATATATATATATATATATATATTTTTAAATATATATATATATATATATATATATATTTTTAATAAAATAATATATAACGTGTCCTAACGTGTCCTGTTGCGGGGGGTCAACGTGTCCCGAATCCGACACCACGAATCCCGAATCCTACGTGTCCCGAATCCCCGTGTCAGGTGACTTAGGAACAGACATAAAAGTGATCTAGAAAATGTGGAAAGAACTGGAATCTCAATTCTTGCGTAAGTACATTTATGATGTAAACAGATTTGTTATGATTTAATTAATTCTTGCAGTTAAATTACAGATAAAATTGATATGATTTTTTATAGCCTTAAATATTGCATTTCTATTATAATAAGTTCATTTTATATAGATTTTAATGCTCCTTTCACGCTTTGTAAAAGTGAGCAAGTTTTCCTGAGTATATGATACAAATCGATGAATCCAATGATTAGTTGGATGACAGCATGGCCCTTGCGGTGAAGCATTTTCATTGTGCACACTGCATACATAAAAATATCTATTAGGCTAATTGTGGTAGCGATAAGCATATAAACGTTTGAACAGAAATGTGCCTCACTTGTTATACTAAACTGGGTTTGTAACTTTATACTCAAATGAAGGAGAATTAATGAACTGATAAATAAGACCTAAAAATGGTAGAAGCTAAAGACAGTTTCCAAGGAGTAAAATATGTATGGGCAGTTAGTCATTCGTGGTCATCCTTGGCCTTGTTGCATACCTCCAGACATTTCTTCCATGACAACAAATCAATTACTTGGAGTTGATCCAGACCTTAACCCTCCCAAGAAACAATCTTTTTCTACATATTTGGTGCAACATTTGGATGCTTTCCAACTTAGCTCTTATATGTAGCTTGTAAAGTGGGCATACATGACCTTGGTGATTGGTGCATGTTTCAAAATTGGGAGGATAACTTCTGAGAGGAGATAGGATCAAGTTTGGTTGGGGATGTTTGACTATGTGCATGGGTTATCTCAACATTCTTTGAGAAATTTTTGAGGGGAGAGATGTGACTTCCTTGTGATCCCTGCAGGACCTGAAATTTTTTATAGATTATTTAAATGACTCAGATTTATATAAGATCACCTTGTTGAGAAATCAATGCAAGTAGATTAGGGTTTGCTTCCTCTTACTTGATAATTAATTGTGAGTTATGTTGGCTTCTTTTACTTCTTTATTATATTATCTTTCATAAAGCAATTACCATATTATGTGTGTATGAAGATCACAAAACAGAAGACCCAAGATATAGGCACTATGTCAGGGGAAAACCCCCCTCGAGGGGAAAACCCAATGAAAAGTTCTCCTCCGCCAATAGTATTCTTTGAGATTTTTTAACCTAGACATAGACCAGACCTTCCATCAACACCAAGTCAGCCCTTTCAGATTTTTGAACCCTTTTCTAGCAGCACTTACATCCCAACAACTTTGACTATGAAACAACTTACAACATCAGGCAGCAACTGGCAGCAACAACACTTGGAACACTTAGATCTTCCAAACTAGGGCACAAAACAGAGAGAGAGCAGCACCAAAACTTTGATTTCTTCTTTCTCCTTAGACTTGACACAACTCGCATTTCCTTTGCCTTCTTTGACCAACTTAGCACTTTTCCCAGATTCATAAGAGATATCAAATTTGCTTGAGATGAGATGCTCCAAATGAATTTGATCTCCTTGTATTTATATGCTCCAAGTGAGGTCGAATTGGTGTCCTTAGGCTAAATTGATTTCCTTTAGGCCGGCTTGGTGCGGGGTTACATAAATTACATTTGACTCAATAATAAACCTTTTTACATGATTCAAAAGCCCAAGAAGGGACTCATTAAATGTACAATGACTCTATTTACTTAATATTAATGCTAGGAGTCCACAATGGGGACTTTGACTAATATAATGATGACCCAAGCATGAAACCCATGCTTTAATAAGTCATTGATACAATAATAAAAATTATTTTGTTTATTCTTTTGACAAGTACATTACATGATCCGAATTGAATCATTATATTGTTTGTCATCCATCTTGATGCATTTAGAGTGGAAAAAATGCGGGAATCAGCCCACGGGACTGTTTTTACTGGTGGGACCTAGTTTGGCAAAAAGGGGTTTGAAACCTTCCGAGAGCATTTTTTGGGGGTAAAACTTTGCCACTTTAGCACAACACCTTTTCATGCTATTCTACACACTTAAAGCTTTCCAACAACGCAGTAATCGTGTCAATTGGAGTCCGTATGCAAAAGTTATGCCACTCAGAAGTTGACCTTCTTGTTTTCACACCTATAATTCGGGAGGATGCCGTGTCAGCCTCCATTATTATGGAAAAGGGGCTAGCCATGTGTTTGCAATGTAAAAGACTCTAGCCGAGTCTATTTTGTAACTCTAGTTAAGAGTTGATGTAGTCAAATTTAACCACTAGTACGCTATCAGGCTGTGTTATAACCGGGTTGTTAAAATTGACAACTAGGGCCAAACTCCATGTGGGTCATCTTATTTATGGTAGCTGATATTTTTCTTGGACTCCTCTCATCGAGAGGTGTAGGATTTATCTAAAGATCATTTGATTCCGATAAGTATTCATGGAGTTATGAATTTATTTGTGTTATAAGACAATTCGTCAAGTTCGGCCAACAACTAAATAACACCCACATGTGCTCAACGTTTTAGTATAAAAGGAGATGACTTGAGAGTCATTTCGCACACTTCACTCTTGATTTCTCTCCACTTGTTTTGGGTTTTAGTGTGAGAGAAGTCTAGGAGGAAGTAGACCTAGACGTTGGAGGAAAGGAGGCTTCCCTAGCCGCAACAAAGAAGATAGGCCAATGAAGCTATGGAAGGGATCTAGACGTTGTCCTAAAAGAGCCCTAGACGCAGTCCTAAGGATGCCCTAGATGCAGTCCTAAGGATGTCCTAGCCGCAGTCCATTGTGCAACACACAGGGAAGAAGAGAGCTCGTTGAAGGAGGATAATTCTCTATGGTAGCCGCAACAAGAAGAGGCCAAGGCAACGCGGGAGTTAAGGTCTGTTTTAGGCTAACCGAGCTGCTGTTAGAGGGCCGAGGAGTTGAGCTTGGAGGCTGAGTTGAAGAAGGGTGAACACAAGTCTGTTTGGGGCAATGAAAAGGTAAGGGAAGTTTGTTTTGAGTGGGCTGTAGGTGACAATGTAGGACTATGGTAGGCCGCAGTCCCAACCACTTCAAAACAGGGATAGCATGGAGAGGTTTTGGGACAGATTTGTGCCCATAATAGCAACACGTATGTGGAGGACTCTTTTTTAGTAGGGCCGCAGAGATTAAGAGTTGTTTTGGTGGATGGTTAAGGGATGTTGCAACATGACCAGATGCCCTAACCAGTCACAGTATAAACAACAGCGAAAGCAATGGCTAACAATGGGACAGCTAGGCAAGGGTGCTTAGTAAAACATGGTAAATGGGATAGCTAGGCAATGGTGCTTGTTGGAGCATGGTAAATGGGACAACTAGGCAATGGTGCATGTTGGAGCATGGTAAATGGGATAGCTAGGCAATGGTGCATGTTGGAGCATGGTAAATGGGACAACAGCTATGGCATGACACAATTAATTGGACAACAACAATACAATTGGGACAACAGCTACGGCATGGCACAACTGTGATAACAACTGTGATGGGACAACAACAATAGCCAATTGGGACAACAATACGGTAAGCAAGATGCATGGGCAGCATGATAGCAATGATGGCATGGTAAAACAATGTTACAATGATGGGATGGGACAACAATGTAACAATGGGATAGCAACAAAGGCATGCTAACAATGAAACAACAATATGGTAAGCAAGGTGCAGTAAGCACATGGTGGCAAGCATGGTGCAACAAGCACATGGGACAGTATGGCAAACATGGTGCAATAATGGCACATGATGGTACATGATGCAATACAATGATGGGTATAGTCATGATTGATGAAGCATGATGAGATGCAACATAGTGATGATGGGTGCAGCATGGTGCAACACAACGAGGTGCAACATGATGATGAGGAGCAACACAATGATAGGTGCAGCATGGTGATGAAGTCACCTAGGAGAATCAGTTGAAGCAACATGTCTTCAACTGAGTTCAACTACCTCATGTATCATCTGCTTAGAGATGATCTATGCTCTTATTTAGATAAGTCAAAGCGTTGACTTCTGTTGTAAATGTACTAACTCTCTCTCTCTCTCTCTCTATGCTGAACTATTGAAGAACATATAAGAAGAATTGATCAAGGGTTTCCCAACATTAAGGTTTGTCCCTGGCTAGCGCCACATCTTGTGTCCTCTTGTCTTGGCTTGTCTTCTGCGATCTATGTTTATGTTCTATTTGCAATTTAATTTAATGTTGATGTGATTGCAAATCTGGAAAAGATATTGAGCTAATTGTAAAATTGAAATAAATTGCTCTAAGCATAAAACATACCTAAACTTTACACAAGCCACTAGGAGGAAGAGGCATTCCATTTTCTCGAGAGCATTTTGTTCCATAGTTGAGAAAATAGAGGCATGAGAGATAGGAGGTAGAGCACACAGAGAGGATTTGTGCACTGTAGCAGCCCACGGGCCACAAACATTACTTCTTTGTATCTGTAGCCATATTTCCAGACAGAGAAAGAGAGCAAAGCGACCTCACCTTCCAGCTGGGTTTTCTCCTGAAAGGGTTTCCAAGAGAGCATATCTTGTGTATTATGTGTGTGAGATTATTTTGTCATTCTCTACTTTTATGCTTGATTTACTTTTACATGCATACACTAATTACAATTAATTTTACAGATCTAGAAATTAAATAAAACCATAATAGTGTAGAATATCAGGTTTTTAATATAATATTATCAGATTTGTTGTGACAAACTGTCCAGTGGAATATCCACGACAGTTTACATATCATTTGGTATCAGAGCGGGTTTCTTTGGGTATTTTGTGGAGATTGCAGGGATCTAGATCTGCGAGGCCGAAAATCGTAAAACCCTAATCATGGGCGATGAATCTGTAAATGATCCTTGTGATGTTGCAAAGGTGAGATTTTCGCGGCTCGAAGAACAAGTCACAGATATAAAACGCAATGTTAATAAGCCGGGGATATTTGGAGAAGAAGGGGGATCGGGAGATCGGGAAGACACAGATAACCAGCCGAATAAAGAACCCAGGAAAGATCAACCCAATTCGGGTGTCGTGAACCAATCCCTGTTTAAAGTGGAAGCAAAAGTCGATATCAAGCCATACCACGATGAGATCGACGCTTTGAGGTTGAACCACTGGAAGTTTATTTCAGTGTCCAGCAGATCGAGGAAGGGCAGAAGATCTCATTCACGCGACTGCAATTGGAGGGCCATGCACTGACTTGGTGGGAGAGCTACACGGAAACCCTGAGGTTGGAGGGAGAACCTTCAATGACTAAGTGGGAGGATATATGTCATTGTTTTATCCCATTGGGTACGTAGAAGACCAGTGGATTTGGTGGCATTACATCAGGCAAAAGCTGGGCCAAAGCGTGCACGAGTACACCACATAATTCAGAAAGATGGCTATAATGTTGGGTATCTCTCCAAAGAACCCAATGTACTCAAGTATTTGGGGGGTTTGCATCGCCATCTGCGTGAGCAAGTGATGCTGTTCAAGCCCAAAACGGTGGATGAGGCTTGTGTACAAGTACAATACTTGGAGAACGTAGGCCTGAAAAGAGCGCAATCAAGTGGATCGAAGCAAAAGGAGCAACAAGATGCTTCTAAGGACGGGAAGAAGCAAAGAGGGGGGAAAGATAAAAAGACGACAGCCACAGCACACCAGTGCAAAGATCCTAACAACCACTACAACATTGATGGCCATACAGAGGAGAAGCGCTGGAAGTTGCATCCAGAGCTAAACCCGAAGAACAAGAAGAAAGATAATAAGAAGATGAATCTCATGGCCATTGATTCGAAGGACTAAGTTGAAAGCATCTTAGACGTGGATGAGAAGATCGTCTGTACATTAGTGCAGAAGGAGGTGAATCTGGGTAGCCTTCGACAACAGGAAGAGAAAGAAATGACCAAACTCGTCCATGTAAAGATATAGGTCAAGAAGACGAAGATTAATGCTCTGTTTGACTCATGATCGTAGGCAAATCTCTTTGCAACAGATTTGGTCAAGAACTTGGGGCTGGAAGTTCGTGATCATCCAAACCCATATCCACTGGGATTGGTACATAAGGATGCAGAGCTGAAGGTAACAAAACGGTGTAAAATTAGATTTTCTATCAGTGCTGAATTTATTGATGAAGTATATCTGGATGTGGTTCTCCTTGATGTATGTGGAGTTGTGTTTGGGAGTCCATACATGTACATGCATGATGCAATATTCATGAGGAGAGCTAACTAGTACTGACTTATCAAGGATGGAAAATCATTCATCATCAACGCTTACAAAGACAAGTTGAAAATTTTACTGGTAAGTGCCAACCAGGCCAAGAAATTGATCAGTTCCAGCAAGAAGTATGTTTTATTGTTCTTAAGAGAAAATCAGTTTGTAGAGGAGTCAATAAGAGGCAAGGCATCCCTAGAGGGGTGTACTAAGAAACAAAAACAACAATTGGAGGAGTTGTTACAGGCATACAAGGACATGTTCCGAGAGCCTAAAGGGTTACCCCCTAAGAGAGAAGTGGAGCACGAGATCCAACTATTGCCAGACTCCCCATTGCCAAATATTGGGCTGTATAGGCAATCTGTTATAGAAGCAAGTGAGGTGAAGAAACAATTGCAACAACTGCTGGAACAGGGTTTCATTCGATCGATTACATCACCATGTGGGTCACCCATCATCATTGTGCCAAAGAAGGATGGACTTGGCAGATGTGTATAGATTACAGGGCGTTGAATAAAATCACGTTCAAAAACAGATACCCCCTGCCCAGGATAGATGATCTACTAGATCAGTTGCTAGATCAGTTGGACTTGAAGTCTGGATATCACCAGGTTCGAGTCAAAGAAGATGATACATGGAAGACCACCTTCAAAACCAGGCAAGGTTTGTATGAGTGGTTAGTTATGCCATTTGTCCTGTGTAATGCTACAACTACATTTCTGAGATTAATGAATGATGTACTGTGCCTTTTTAGAGATTCATTTGTTATTGTCTATTTGGATGATATACTGGTATTTAGTGCTACCTAGGAGGAGCATATTTAACATTTGATGCAGGTGCTGGAAACATTGAAGAAGCACCAATTGCTAGCAAATATCAAGAAGTGCGATTTTGTGGAACAATCCTTGGTGTATTTGGGGTATGTGATTGGTGGAGGAGAATTGAAGATAGATCCTTCCAAGATCGAGGCTATCATGAAATGGTCGGTGCCTACTAATGTTACTGAGGTTAGGAGTTTCATTGGAGTAGCACAATACCTGAGGAAATTCATAGGCTCGTTTTCAGTGGTAGCAACACTGCTCCACGTCATAACAGCAAGTGGAAAGAGTTTCCAGTGGGGAAAATGGTAGTAGAAGGCTTTTGATGAGTTAAAGAAGAAGATCAATGAAGCACTCAAGCATTACCAAATTTGCGACGACCCTTTGAAGTGGAGACAGATGTGAGTGGGTATGCTATGGGAGTTGTCTTGGTGCAAGGAGGAAGGCTCGTTTGCTGCCATTATGAAGTATTTCATGTTGCAATTCTTACCTACCCTACCTACAACAAGGAGCTCTATGCCATGGTGCAAGCTGTGAAGAAGTGGAAGCACTATCTGATGGGAAATGACACAATAATCCACACAGATCACCAGTCGTTATAGTACGTACAGGCCCAGAATAAGCTACAACAGACTAGGCACTACAAGTGGATGGGGTTTTTACAACAATTTCATTTGGTGATAAAGTATAAGAAGAGCAACACAAACAAGTTGGCTGATATGCTTTAAAGGCCACCCACATCAAAGATTACAGCTTTGAGGACTCTTATGCACATGGAGCCATTCACCCATGATGCATATATAGAAGCATATTCAGAAGATGAGGACTTCAAGGAGGTGTATCAACAGTTGCAGAGTCAGAGTCATGTGCATGATGGTGATAGTACCGTTGACTATCAACTCTAGGATGGGTTACGCTATAGGTTGGGGAAGCTATGTGTTCCTAAAGGTGAGTGTTTGTAGTTGATTAGAGAGGCTCACACCTCCAAGGTTGTAAGGCACTTTGGTGTAGGGAAAATCGTGGCTAACTTGCAGAGGTATCTGTATTGGCCCCAGATGCAAGAGCGGGTAGCTAGGTACATAAGAGGATGCATGCTTTGTCGTACCAGATGATCTAGTAACAAGAAACAAGGTTTGTATATTCCCTTACTCGTACCTATTTGTTCTTGGGAAATAATTTCTAAGGACTTTGTGGGAGGTTTACTGACAACAAGGGAGGGACATGACTACTTGTTCATGGTAGTTAACAGATTCAACAAGATGTGTGTTCTGATGCCCTGTAAAAAGACCATCAACGAACAAGAAGCAACAAACTTGTTCTTTGGACAAGTCTGGGTACACTTTGGGATACCATAGAGTATCATTTCAGACAGGGATACAAGATTTCTCAGTGCATTCTGGACTACATTGTGGGAGAAGATGGACATGAAGTTGAGGAGATCTACAACATTCCATCCACAAACAGATGGGCAGACTGAAGTAGTCGACAAGACTTTGGTGCAACTTTTAAGGGGTTACATCTAGAAGCATCCGAAGGTTCGGGATGAAAATCTGGTATATATACAACATTCTTATAACAAAGCGGTCCACACTTCTACAAGAAAGTCCCCATTTGAAACTTGTTTTGGATATTTACCACCTTCACCTTTGGATATTACATATGGGCAACAACAAGTAGTGAAGGAAGAGAGATGCTTTGAGGGTTGAAAAATTTATAGAGAAGATCAGATAGATCCATCTATAGGTACAGGAAACACTGCAGAAGTCGCAAGTGAAGTATAAGGACAGGCATGATCAACACAAAACAAAAAAATCATTGAAGGTGGGAGACAAAGTATAGCTATAGTTGAACAGGGAGAGACTGCAGGGGCCTGGTAAGAAAATCAAGGCTCTAAGGTATGGTCTCTTTGAGATACTGGAAAATGTCAGTGATAATGCCTATTGACTCAGTTTACCACCATATATGGACATTTACTCAGTTGTAAATGTAGAGAGTTTGAAACTCTATGAGCCTTCCATGCTAGATCAAGAAGAGGAACATGTCCTACCTCATGTGGAGGATTTGGCACTAGACGCTCAGGCAGAGTTGACAGAAGATACAACTTTGCAAAAGAGGTCCAGAACTACAAGACAAGGGAAACAAGAACTTTGGCAGATTGGGTTGAAGGGACAACTTCCAGGCAAAGCTAAATGGTACATGAGAGAGAAGGTGGAGGAAAAATTTCCTCACCTCATTTAGAAAAAGCTTTTGGGGACCAAATGCCTCCCAAAATGGGGAGGTGTGATCCGAAGTGGATCATTATATTGTTTGTCATCCATCTCGATGCATTTAGAGCGAAAAAAGTGGATGAATCGGCTCATGAGACCGTTTTTACTGGTGGGACCCAGTTTGGGAAAATAGGGTCTGAAACCTTCTGGGAGCGTTTTGAAGCATCAAATGACGTTGTTTTGGGGTAAACCTTTGCCACTTTAGTACAACACTTTTTCACGCTATTCTACACTCAGAAAGCTTTCCAACGGTGCAAGAATCATGTCAATTAGAGTCCGTATGCAAAAGTTATGCCACTCAGAAGTTGACCTTCTTGTTTTCACACCTATAATTGGGAAGGATGTCGTGTCAACCCCCATTATTCATGGAAAAGGGGCTAGCCATGTGTTTGTGATGTAAAAGACTCTAGAAGAGTCTATTTTGTAACTCTAGTTAAGAGTTGATGTAGTCAAACTTAACTACTAATAGTCTACCGAGCTGTGTTATAACGGGGCCCGTGCCACTAGGAGGAAGAGGCATTCCATTCTCTCGAGAGCATTTTGTTCCATAGTTGAGCAAAGATAGGTAGGGGAGATAGGAGGTAGAGCACACAGAGAGGATCTGTGCACTGTAGTAGCCCACGGGCTACACACGTTACTTCTTTGTATCCGCAGCCATATTTTCAGATAGAGAAAGAGAGCGAAACAACCTCACCTTCTAGCTAGTTTTTCTCTCGAAAGGGTTTCCCATAGAGCATATCTTGTGTATTATGTGTGTGTGAGCTTATTTTGTCGTTCTCTACTTTTCTGCTTGATTTACTATTACATGCATACACTAATTACAGTTAATTTTATAGATCTAAAAATTAAATAAAACTGTAATAGTGCAGAATCTCATATTTTCAATATAATATTATCAGATTTGTTTTAACAAATTGTCTAGTGGAATATCCACGATAGTTTACGGATCATTACGTGATGACTCAAATCATTTGTTATCTAGATTTATGTTGGTCAATTGTGTTATTTTAGAGCTATGTTTGGCACATATGAGGCTTTGTATTATTGTTGTTTTTGGAGGAATATGATATGCTAGTAGTCGTGGTCAAGATGCAACCTTTTACTACATTATTTCTCATAGGTAGCATGTCCCTTGTCCTCGGGATAATGTTCTTATGGTTTGTTAACTCAATGAAGATAAATTGGATAGGATCATTGTAGACGAAAAGCTTTGTTTACATTCATTGTATTGTTTGACTTCTATCTTGTAAATGCTATGGGAGGAAGTCCTTACAAGAGATGAGATCAATCCATTGATGAACTCATCTTATTAGTGAAAACCATATTACCCCGTTGACTTACTTTTATTTACACACCATAGAGATTAGTTAGAACTTAAGAGCAATGTGTCCTGAGAGCAACTTAATTGAGGACAAATATGTTGGAGAGGATGTTGTTTGTCTTGACATTGCCATTGAGATTGTAAAAGAAAGCAAGAATGAATGAAATAAATCTTATTAATTCTTTTTAAATAATATATTTTAAATATAAAAATGAATTTATCCATTTTAAGATATTCTAACCCTAAATATTTAGATTATATAAATTTAATAATTTAAAAATACTATTTTAAATATAAAAATAATTCTAAATTATATAAATTTAATAACTTAAAAATAAAATTTTAAATATAAAAATGAATTCAATCATACTTAAAAACTCTACTCCTAAATATTTCAATTATATAAATTGCACAACTCAAAAATACTATACCATATTCCAAATGGATACGATATTCCACTGACATTTTCTATTTCTAACCAAGAACATGTCAGTGGGACTTAAGGTATAGATATAGTATCAATAACCAAAACAGGAATGCGTTGGCATCTCCTCTTTAGCTATATAAAAAGAAATATAAAGGTGAGAATAAACCTGCAACAATGCGTTGTGCTAAAGAATGCCCTTATAATTTTGATAGATAGAGAGCAAGGGAGGCTTGGTTGGAAAACTCCAATCAATATGCAAACTGTAATCATTTTCTAGACCAGAGGATGTGCTTGAGTCATTGCTTGGTTGAAATCACCAATAATGCATTTGATAAGTTATTCGAGAAAAATTCTTGGACTAAAGGGAGCCTAGTATGTAGAGGTAGAGGTAGGAAGTCAGGTTTTGCACAAAAGTTCACCTAGTATCCAAGATCAATGAACATGGAATGCGAGAAAATTTGGTGATGTCCATGCTCATGCGAATTGTGCTATGCATTTCACAGAAATTGTAGAAAGGATATAAACAAGATTCTCCTGAAAACATTTTCAAAACCCATTGTGCACAGAGAAGGCCACAAAGGCACAGGGGAAATAGTAAAAATATCAAAATAGTTCAAACAAATTAAGAAAGACATAAAAATGATCTAGAATATGTTGAAAGAACTAAAATCTCAATTCTTGCATAAGTACATGTATGATGTAAACAAATTTGTTATGTTTTAATTAATTCTTGCAGTGAAATTACAGATAAAAATGATACTTTTTTTTTTTATCGCTTTAAATTTTGCATTTCTATTATAATAAATTGATTTTATATAAATTTTAATGCTTCTTTCACATTTTGTAAAAGTGAGTAAGTTTTCACAAGTATATGATACAAATCGATGAATCCATTTATTAGTTGGATGGCAACATGGCCCTAAGATTTAAATTTTTCGAGTCAAGGAAAAATAAAAAAAAAGGTGAATTTGCGCCTTGGTCCCACTTGTGGGTCCCTCTGCCAAATATAGTGCACCTGCTAAATTTCGCTGAACCCTTCCTCCCATTTAACACTCCCTCTTAGAGAGGAAGGTGTTTTGAGCTACACCCAGTTTGTCCCTGAAATAGACAACCCTCCCTCTAGGCAAAGCTTTGGTCAATATGCTTGCTGTCTGCTTTGCTGTAGGAATGTGTTGAAGTCTGATCTTGCCCCTTTGAACACAATCTCTGATATGGTGGTACCAGATCTCAATGTGCTTGGAGCTGCCATGGAACACTAGATTGTCAAAGAGCTTAATGCAACTCTAATTGTCATAGTATATGACTGTAGGTCCCAACCTTTGATTGAAAAGCCCAACAAGCAACTTCCTCAACCAGATGTTCTCAAAAGTTGCCAGGTTGGCAAACATTTGTTCAACCTTCGCTGAGATCAACACCACTATTCTGTGTTTCTTGCTAAAGCAGGAAACAAGTGATGACCCAACATTGAAGGTGCAGCCTGAAGTACTCTTCTTGTTTGTGGAAACCCCTGCCCAATTTGCATCTGAAAAGCCTTCTAACTTCACTCCATCAACCTTTACGTACAACAATCCAAAATCCATTGTCCGTTTGAGGTACCTGAGGATATGCTTGGCAGCAACCCAATGTACTCTAGTAGGTTCAATCATGAACTGACTCAATTGGTTCGCTGCATAGCAAATGTCAGGCTGCGTGTTCACAAGATACGTCAATGACCCAATCAACTATCAGTATAGTGTGGCATCAAAACACTTTGCTCTACTAGCGTCTTCCTTCCTTTAGTTTGTCGCCAGAGGCGTGGCCATGGGCTTGCAATCCTGCATGAAAAACCTTCTGAGAATCTCTAGAGCTTATGTGCCTAGTCCCAAGAAACTCTATTCATCTCCTTGCCAAACGGCCAACCCAAGGAAGTAGGGCATAAGCCCTATATACTTCATGTCAAATTTTGCTGTAAGATCCCTCTTGCAGTCACTGATAAGCTTCTCATCCCCTGTCAGTATGGGGTTGTCTATGAACAACACAAGAATGAGAGGCTGGCCCCTAACCACAATCTAGTATAGGTTAGGGTCCTAGAAGATAGTTATCTTGCCCTAATCTGTTTGTGGTGACTTCTCGATTTACTTCATGTACTGTTGTTTTTGAGTTGGTTACTGAATCATCACGTGGAATATCCATTGTTTGAACTGCAATATCTGACTTGGTTTTAACTTCTATAGCTTTCTCTTCTTTTTGAGTTGTGATATTGACTGGGTCGGTATTTATTCCTTTATCTTCAACTTGGACTGAAATGACTGGAGACTTCAATATTTTTTCTTGAAGTTGTTCTAATTTGTTATTTAGTGACTTCTTGTCACTTTGAAGCTTCTTTATTTGCGTAAATAGGGCTTGGTTATGATTCCTTAGATGTGAAAGTTCGTCATTTTCTGAAACGTTGACTTTGTCCTTAGTATCATTCTCTTTATCTTTTGTACTTTTGATTTGTTCTAATATCCTTTGATTCAGGTCTTTTAAGGGCAAATTTTCTTTTTCTTTCTCTGATATATTCTCGTTGACTCTCTTCTCAAGACACTCTTTTTCTTATTCTAATTTTTTCATTGTAATTTTGGACGTCTTGATCTTCTCAAGTAATTTTTGACTATTATGGAAGAGTACTCCACCATAGCATCACGCCAAACCTGTTGAGAGGCTGCCTCCTTGTACTTAGAAGGATCTCTCCTTCTACTTAGAAGGCTCTGAGTCTAAGGCCTTAGTTGTCAATGCCATATAACTTATGTATCTCTGTGGCTGTTTTCTCTATAGTGGGTGCCCCAACCCTGTCCTGAGCCTCATGAATCAATCAATCAACCCACCTCGACTTTCTTCTACTTGTGCTAGGTGTCACTACTGGAGTGGGCCTTGCTCACTCCTCTCTCTCCTCCTGCTAATGTGCTGTTACCACATTTGACTATTGTACGACATGCCTGTTGAAGAATCTAGGGCAAGTTAAGTTTAATAAGATTCTTCTTGCCATGATAACTATTTGTGAGGTATTTTAACTTTTCCTTCTTAGCACAATCTTCACTTGTTATTATTAGAGTGTGTCTTCTTAGTTCATCAAATACCTCTTAAAACAAAAGAGACAAGAACACAAGATGTTGGCTTTCTGCCCGGACCAAAATGTTGATTTGGGGTAGCATCGGATGTGCTCTAGCCACAAAATTTGGTGGAGAGGTTGGAGCACATGAGATCTCCAATACCCAGAAAGGGTTTGGGCAGATTCTAAACAGATAAGGAGATATTAAAATAATTAATATTTTTATGGAGTCCCTAAGTCTAAACTTAGGGAAAATAAAATATTAATGTATATTAATATGAGTCTGTGTTAGAATGGTCCAAAAGACATGGATCAAGCTAGATCTAATCTTTAGCCATTGATTAGGGACTTAATCTCGGCCATTGAAATGTCAACAGAAAAAGTATAAGAGGAGGCTTGAGGGGCACTTGGGAACACACTGAGGGGGACCAGTGAATTCAATTTCTGGAGCGGGGTTTGCTGAGAAATTGAACCAGTGGTTTGGAGAGTAGTCAGGAGGCAACAAGTACAGAACAGAGAGATGGGAGATCAACGCAGAAGACGCAGACACAGAACCAGAGGAAGCCACGCAGAGGCAGCAGAGACCGTGCAGAGCTAGAAGGGCCTACATCATCCACGCAGAGGCTGCAGGAGTGATGCAAAAGTCCAGAGAAGTTGCGCAGAGCCTCAATAGGCTGATGTAGAGGGTTTCAGGCTGTAACAGAGGTCAGTAGGGCCTATGCTGGGTTTAGGAAAGTTTTGGAAGTTTGTCTATTTGTGGGTAAGCCAGTTTGGCACTCTGTTGTAGAAGAAAATTGTTGAATAATAAAATCCTCCCTTGCTACACTGGTTTTCCCACATTGGGTTTTTCTGGGGACATTAGTCCAAAATAACTGTGTCAATGTGTGCATATTTTTGTTTCTGTATTACGATGTGATATCTGCAACAGTATTTATTTTAATGTTTGCTACAGTGATAGAATTTTCACATGGTATTAGAGCAAGTAATTAGAGACAGAAAGGGAAATTCAGTTATGGGTCGAGACCACGATGCAGAGGCATCCACCTCAGGGGACTCACGCAGATTTTCAGAAGATTGCACAAGAGAGAGAGATTTCGATCTCTCTATGTTGGCTTCTCGGTTGGAAGAAGTGGCATGCATGACTAGTGCTGCATCATCAGAAGTATGGTATATAGACAATGTTTTTAAAACCAGAACCGGTGACCGGACCGATCCACCTAATGAACCGGTTTACCGACCGGAACCGGTCTAACCAGGATTGGTTTGGTCTAAAAGAACCGGTTTTAAAAAAAATATTAAATAATTAATTTTTAATGAAACAAAACTATTTTTAAGATGTAAAACCATGATTCCAAGCCAATAGAGACAAAATATACAAAGTTTGCTCATTTATATACCATGTAAAGGTGAATATATCAAAATGGCACCGAGTGCAATACATGTCATCGACAAAATAGCAAAATACATAAGAAATGAGGCTCTAAATGGCCTATAAAGTCCAAAAACAATGTTGCAAGCTATGAGGCCATTGGCCTACTACAAGTCTACAGTGTACACATGATCAATTATCAAGTTCATCACCACTACTAGACACAGGATCATCATCAGGAGCTACATAGACATCATCTGGTTCAGAGTCTGAGGATGCCTCAGCCTGATCTACAACCTCAGTATCAATGTCACCAATGACAATAGAAGTGGACCTAATGGAAGCACGAGTTTGTCGACCTGCATGACTAGTGCCTTCCATTGGTTCTTTGCCTTTCCTTGATGCCGCTACTGATCCTGGTTCTGATGCCACCACATAATCTGCTTCATCCCCCGCTAAAGCCATGTTGATATCAAAATCAACGTCAAACACAGGTTCTTCAGTCTCCTCCACCCATTCTGATGTTGGATCAATATCGTCCAACACAATGGGATCTAGATCGGGAGTTTTGCTCATCATTTGGAGCTCCGATTGCATTTATTGTTTAACCCCAAACCATGAAATTCTGAAAACCATTAAGTCTGCTGAATTTTGAGTGAAATCTAAAATTCTAGTTTCTCCATATGAAATCCAATGAGGTCGAAACCACTCCCAAACATCCTGAGTCATTTCATGGTAATGTTAAAAATTTAAGTAAAGGATGATTAATTTTCATTTTCATCCTTTTACTTTAAGAATTTAACATTACCATTTATTGCCAACGTTGTTAGGGTTGAAACACCCTTAGTTTCCCCCCCAAAACCCTGAAACACAGTCAGAAATATGCTTTTTTAACTTTACGGTGGGCGTGCCTAAAACTGGCCGGTTTAGGACAAAACCAGTCGGTTTTCACCTGTTAGGGCAAAAAAATGGAGAAATGGTCATTCAAACCGGGTTTTTTGGCCGGTTTAGACCGGCTGGCTTGCTAACCGGCCGGTTAGATCGGTAACCAGTTTTTAAAAACGGTTTTTAAAACATTGTATATAGACAGTGGAGCCTCGTGGCATATGACAGGAATCAGGGAGTGTTTCTCAGAATATCGAGAAGAGAAGATGATCTCTCAGATCACCATGGGGAACAAGGCAAAGTGTACTCCAGTAGGAAAGGGTACCATAGTTTTTCAGACAGAATCGGGAGAGCAGTTTTGTGCCACAAATGTGCTGCATACTACAAGGCAAGGGCTATGACGTCTACTTCATCAAGGAAAAGGTATACCTCAAACACCCGAGCTGGAAAAAGAAAGTGCAGATCGGGATCAAAAGTAATCGGTTGTACAGATTACAACTAGAATCTCCAATGTCACTAATAGGCAATCATGGGGACAAAGACTTGAATGAACTATGGCCCAAAAGGATGGGTCACTTGCACCATGGAGCTTTGAGAATTCTTAGATGCACTGTAACAGGAATTTTGGATCTAAGTACGGAATGAGATGATGTATGCAGGGGATGCGCTCTAGGAAAGTATGCCAAGGCGACATTTCCTAGGAGCAACCACAGGGCCAAGAGTGTACTAGGATTGATACACTCAGATATCTGTGGACCTATGTCCGTCAAAGCTCTCAGCGGTGTCGAGTATTTCCTTACCTTCATTGATGACCACTCGAGGAAAACTTGGATCTAATTTTTGAAAACCAGGGATGAGGTTTTTTGTCGATTCAAGGAATTCAAGGCTCTAGTGGAGAATCTGACATGTAAGAAAATCAAAGTCTTGTGCTCAGATAATGGTGGAGAATATATCGATAAGGACTTCACTGATTATTGCGCTAAGGAGGGCGTCAGAAGAGAGTGGACAACTCCCTATAATTCGGAGTAGAATGGGGTGGCCGAAAGGAAAAACAAAACTATTGTAGAAGCAACTAGGGCCATGCTGTATGATAAGGATATGCCAAAATTCCTGTGGGCAGAAGCATGCAACAAAGCTGTCTACGTTCAGAACAAGACTCCTCATCGGGCATTGGGCAAGATTACTCCAGAGAAAGTCTTCACTGGGAAGACACCTGAAGTCCATCATTTCAGGATATTTGGGAGTTTGGCATATTGTCGCATACCCAAAGAAAAGAGGAAGAAGCTGGATCAGACTGCAGAAAAGGGGTATCTGGCAGAATATAGCAAGAACACTAAGGCATACAGGATCTATCTTCCAGGGAGCAGGAAGGTAGTAGTACGACGAGATGTAAAGTTCATGGAGGACAGAGCTTTCAGAAGATCTCGTGAAATGCCTTCCAAGGAGCAGTCAAAAGAAGATCTGTTGGTCATGCCTCTTCAACCAACAAAAGTGACAAAAGGGTCAATTGAGTTATAGAAAACAGAAATGAGGAGTCTCTTCTCATTCTTGCATTTGTCACTTGAAGAATAGATTTTGAAGAGCTCTTGAGAAAAATACTAGGGTTTTTGGAAACTCTCATTTCGGTTACTAGTTTTAGTACACCCTAGCTAGTATTGGAGCGAGATCACTCAGATTTTGACATTGCGTTTCGTTGTTGACGGAGAAGAAAGCATTGGCAGAAATGAAGTTTAAAGGTATTATCAATTGATTTTATAATCCAATTTTTGGTATTCCATATTCTCTTCTTGCAGATAGAGTAGCCAAGTCGGAAGGGGACCGAATATATCTCTTGTTGGGCCGAGGGGACATCTCCTAGTGGCTGTTTGTATCATTGTTGAGAAGGTCAAGGATTTATTCTTGCTGGAGTTGAGTATGTATTCACCCCGGAGGTCGAGTACATTAGTTTTGAGAACTGAGTTTATTTTATACATTCTTGAAGAGGCTGATTGATATTAAGGCTAAATTCCTGAGTTTGTTCGTAGAAGTTGAGCATGTTATTGAAAGGGGCCAAGTTACTCACTATATGGAGGTCGAGTTTTGTCCCTTCAAAGGCCATGTTGGATTGTTGTGTATAAGGTGTAAATTTATGTGATGTTCCTTATTTTTTTGGTGTTCCTTATGGATGGACTTATAGAGTTAGAGGCAGACAGGTCACAGGTGCAGGTTTACTTCATCAGCGAGCCCAAGGGCTTTTGGAGATGTTTCATGGGGTTTTGAGGAGTTTTTATGAGGTCCGATGGCATTCGCTTGGTATATTCCATTATCCGCACAGTTTTCCTCTCGTTCTGTTGCATTTTGACAACTTTCAAAAAATAGAGTTATTATGGACGTGACTCAATTAATTATGCTTAAGGTGGCATTTCAGGAGGAATACTTGGCAGGCTGCAGAACACCTTAGTGTAATAGCTCGTTAGAACCAGAACGGTAAGATCTCTAAGATGGGATAGTTAGAAGTGATTTTCAACAACTTGAGGAGGCATGGTGACCAATTTACCATTTTCCCATATTAAAAAGAATATTTTAATTAAGGGAAATGTGCTCAATGATTAAAATAATAATAAAATAGGAGCTTCTAGAGGCATCCATCACATCTATAAAAAGAGGAGGCGGCGACCATTAGAGGACATCTTGGATTTGGTTTTTCTTCTTGTATGGGAGGTTGAAGACCCGATTCTCTACTTCAGCAGTAGCCCCAAGACGGAAACCCTCGGGTGATTTAGTGATATTGGGCGAGTACCCATCTCCCCTGGTGAATTCTTCCAGAATTCACAGGGGAGATCAGCAATGCATTTTAGTTCAATTTGGAGGGCCAGCATAGCAATGCAGCAGATTATCTTGGAGGCCAGCTTTTCATCTCAACTATTTTGGTTGTATGTGCATGTAACACCAGTTTACCGATTATAATAAATGCTGAGAAATTTCCTGTTCATTGTGTTATTGGATTGCAATGCTCTATTTGTTTTATTTTACATCGCAATCTTCTGTTAATAGAATGTTGATTTTACAGTGAAATTTTGGGTTGAGTAAATTCCTGCAAATTTAGCAAAATATCCCATTCGGGACATTACAATTTATGGGTTATGCATACCAAATTTGAAGGCTAGACTTGTGTTGTTGCCACTACTAAAAAGAGCTCTTATTTGCTGATAATTTTTCTGAGTTCATTGCAAAGGGAAATCAGAGTCATATTGCTGTTGCAAGTTATTATCCATGGTATGTAAATTTTCTGAATTTAATATAAATTGAATACTGCTGTTTGGAGTCTCTTCCTATCTTTTTTTTGGCATTGTGTACACTTGTTTTAAATAAGATGCAAAAGAAATGCACCTACAACCATATGGATACAAACTGTTTGACCAAATACCTCAGTGCAAGCCGAAACAAACTCATTTTTTTTCAGGGTTTCCGAGATATTCCAAGGGGGTATCTTACACTAATACTATCAAAATTATGGTTTATTGTATTTTCATGCTGCTTAACCATTCCTATGGTTGAGGTAGTTTGAAAGAAGAATGAAATTAGTATTGTAGATTTAAAGGGGCTACAAAGAGCCCATTGCATAAAGGTAACCACTTCTTTGAGGTGCAAAGCTAGGCCTATTTGGTTGGGAAACAAAAGGAAGAGGACAATGAGCCCTGAAGTCTTTGTAGTGGCAATTTAGCCTCCCTTAGATTTTATAGTAGATGGGACATCTAAAGCTGAGGTGCTCCTCAATCTCAACCTCTTTCAAGAGAAAAAAGGATCATAAATTGTATCTTTCCAAGAGAATATGGTGGATTGACATGATATGAGCAATGTTGTTAAAAGCGTGACCGGGTTGTTGGAAATAACGGTTGAATAATCCCACGGGAATAAAGCGGAAAGTAGGGAAACGAAAATGGAGGAAACTCGGGGGGAAAAAGCGGAAAAAAATGGGCTTATAAAAATAGACCTAAAGTGGTACAAAGCTACTCATTTTTTTTTTGTGCTGTTTTTTTTCAATTTTTTAATTATATCTAAACCATCTACAACATAAATTAAAACTTCATTTTTTTCTCAAGTGAAGATACAGTGATAACTGGAGTGAAAAAGAATATAGACATTCAGTTTGTGTTTTTAATATCATTTCTAGCGCTAAAATCACACATAACATTGAATCATGTCCTGAATAGTAAGTCCTGACTCATGAGTCCCAGCTCAGCCTCGTTAAATGAATTTATACAACAAAATTTACACAGATGTATCTCATCATGTCAAAATGTCATATACAATGCTAGTTTGAAGTTTGAACTGCCTGGCATTGCTCTAAAAGGTAGACAAATTATCCATGCCATTTGGTCAAAGTTACGCAGATGGTCATCCAGTCAATGTTTTGATTAAACTGTCAAAACTCTTTCATGTGATCTTCTCATCTCTCCTGGAACTAAAACTCTTCTTTCAGCATATGGTGTACTGTCTATAATAAACAAACTTTCTAGCTGTTGGATCCAATACTGTTGGACAACCCATTTTTTTCTACTGTCAATGCAGTGTTCCTGATCTGTTCATTTTTTTCACATAATTCAGTGGCTACCTTATCAATCTGAAGCGTCTGACCAAAATCTAAATTTTTGACCAAGCTGAATTAGAATTTTAAATTTATTATTTTATATGATATTAAAATTTGGATAATGTCAAATGATATTCAAAAATCATGCGCGCTTTTCAATTCAAAAAAGCGCGATTTAATAAATTATTTTTATAACAAATTTTTAAGATGAGTACACTTTTAACTGGTAGGGAGCTTTTGCTAGGCCGCTCCCGCGCCGGGTTGTTGGAAATAACTTGTGAATAATACAATTGTCAACAAGCTTTATGAATATTTTTGCATAAAATTCCATCTTTGGGGCTAAGGGCCTAAGGAGAAGAGACAAGTCTTGATGTATTAGGGATCATATCCTCCTTAAGTGGTCTAATAATTTCCCCTTTCAATGGAAGAATATGTGGGTTGAACATCAATAGAGAACCTTTAAGGTCTATGATGATCGATTGAGATACTCACTAACAAAGCTTGAGATTACCAATATCATGCTTGATTGGAGGTATCCAAAGAAGCAATCTTAGTGAAGAAATAAAGAGCTAGATAATGATATGTCTTTTTCCTTGTGATTGAATCCTCAAAGTATCAAATGTTATGTAGAAAGGAGGTGAGTTTGATTATGTACTTGAGTAATAGCTCTCATGGTGGAGGGTAATGGTTTGGACATGTTACCACCAAATCTAGTAGCCTAGTGGAAAGCCTCACTAGGCTATCTACGACTTACAGAAACAAAGAGATTAGCCAATAAAATATAAGTTTTTTTTCTTAACAGATGGTCTCGACCTCTACAAAAATAAAAATTTTGGCCTCAGTTTTTTTTGCTTCAATCCTTGATTATGTTGCAAAATTTGGTAAAGTAAAAAAAAATTTAAATCCTAGTTTCTAATATGTGTTAATTCTTGACTGCGTTGCTTAAACTTAGTTTGACGAAATAATTACATATTTCCGATTATGTAGGGCTTGTAAGGTCTTGAAGATTTGAGCAACGCTCTGATACTAGTTTGTGAGACCCAGAGTTCACAATTGACAATTTTAAATGATATTAAAGTTCTAAAAGCAGTTGGTGAAGCCCCAAATCGAGAATTTAACAAGGTATAATGAATACAATTTTCAGAATATACTACTCTGCAATATATGTACAAAATTCACCAATTTTGCTATTGAGTACTGACCTGGGATTTTGTGTTTGAAGATGTCTCTGCTCTATCGTGGTTCTCGCTTCCGCTCTTAGTACCAAAACGACCAAAACCTCCCGGCCAAAATGAACACAACTTCAGTGCCCAGGTCCAAAGTACTTCAAATTCGAGGTACTCTAACCCCCGTGCCCAAAATTTCAAGAACAACTAAGCTCAGACTTCCTTCTATCAATGACATGGAATTTCCTCCTTTTTGTAATTTCCCTTCTCTGGAATTCCTCCTCTCTGTAATTCCCCACTTTGTCATGGCCTTCTTCACTCCCTTGTATCTTTTATTCCACCATCTTCCAACCTTCTTGCTGTGCACCTCCTTTCTCCACCGCTTCCTTTATCTCTTTGCTGTCATCCTCCTACTACCTTCTCGGTCCTTCTTTCTTTTGGATGGAGGCGGTTCTTACTTTAAAAGAATTGTTTGAAAGAATTTATTTACTTTTTAGATATTATTACTATTTTATTAAATTTTAGTTTCTAAAGTTTTATTCATATATTAAATAAATTACTTTATTTAACATTTAATTAAGTTCTTTTATTTACTTTAATTAATTATATCAGGGTGGTACACATATCAATGCCCCACTTGGTATATTTATTATGTTATGGTGAATTTAGGAATTTATTTAGATAATCGATTCATCCAACTAAATTTAAACTTTTTCACTATTAGCTAGTAAGTATAGTAGTGCAATACATGCTGTTCATGCATATGTAGCTATCATATGGATGTCCCATATGTATGCTAATATTTACATTCTGTTTATAATTGTAGGCGGGTCATTACATACACCCCCCCTTCAAAAATTTCGTCCTGAAGTAAGGGTTATATAGTATAATGGTAATTACTTCAGGGTTGGGTATAATCATGTAAGGATTGTGTTCTGTGATTGAGTGTTTATTTATTATTGCGAGGACACTTTAAAATTTTTATTTTGAACACTTATTGGTTATAATTTTAATAGTCAAGCCTAGCCCCAAATGACTTCCAAGCTATTCTAGAATCATCATATCCTTCCCAATCTCTTCCACTCCCATTCTATCCGTCCTCTACTGGGATATGCCATGACTTCAATTATAGTGATCTAACCATTTATAAACCTTAAGGGTGTCAGTGTCAATTATATCGACCTGATCCCCCAGTGCGCATCCTACAATTATCATCACACATCTAGGGGACTGTGATTCGCACAGTGCTCTCATGACTCCAAGTTTTGGAGGATGAACGGTGGGTAATATCTCCACCCGTCCTAGTGGGACCAGGGGCAACACCCTATAATGGAACCTTATTGAGTCTCAATTGTTCTTGAAATTTTGTCATCACGGGTCGATTTGGTAACGATGTTATCTGCAATGTAAACATTTGTCCGTATAAATATATTAGTGTATTTCACATATGTTTCTATCTATAATATTGATCTTTACGTTCACATAACGTACTTAGCCATATCCAGTCCATATATCAAGAAGTTAGCTTTCATATTAAAATGTAGCCATTCTTTTATTTTCATCTCATCAATCATGTCGATATGCAGAAATGAAATAAAATTATAGCTCTCTCATCCATAACATAATTCATAATTTAGATTTCATAGCAAGGTTAATCAAATACTAAACTTCATATTGGTATCCATATTTCAACAATGTTAATTTAAATAACATATTTCATATTGATATCCATGTACCAGTAGAATTAAGCAAATAACATATATCATGTTCCAGTAACATAAAAAATTTCATTTTGACATGTGATCATCTCAAAATAGTTTCAGTGGTGGCAAATTATCTGAGGCAAAGTGTTGGCCTTCCTGACGCAGCTAGGGCTTGGCACAAACAACAATTTGATAGGGCGTATCTCTTGAAACATATTACCCTGTACACTCGGCCTTGAGGCAAGTCTTCTTGTTGGATTGTTCGTCTTTTATTTTGTATTTGTTAGGCATTTTTTTTGTGAACAGATTTGCGGCTAGGGCATTAAGGTACAATGTTCTGAACTATCACCAAGTGAGATCCCTTTCAAGGCTAGTTTTAGGGCATTACTGGTTTGTTAAGCAGACCAAGGGATGGTGAACTCACACAAAGGATTTGGAGATCAATATTCACAGAATTTCGTTGAACTACTGACATAAATTGTTGCTTTTTGTGGTGAATTTTTGAGTTGGTATGAATAGGACGAAACCCTAACAGTGGGCCTACAACTTGTATTTTTGCTGAAGAACCGATTGGGAAGGGTTTTGAAGTCTACCTCTGTGTTTGAGCTTGATCCAAGGCTAATCTGAGCCTAACAATGATTTAGACCATGCAAGCTTGTGTCCTTGGGCAATCACTAAAGTCTGTCGTTGCATGAATGGGTCAATGAAGCATCCCTGTCCACCGACTATCAATCACATCCCATAACATCATATGCCTATCAAGGCCAGTAGAACCCTTGTCTGCATTATAAGAACCTATGGTCTCCTTGGCATTATCCATGGCCTCATACAAATAAGCCATTGTAGGTTTCTCCCCATCTACCAATCTCCTGACCTTTACTATAGGTTCACTAACTGAGCATGCTTCTTCTACTCCCTGCTGTATCTACAATTACGCCAGTCATCAGAAACAAACATTTGCTTCAACTCGAACTGACATCAAAGAAAAGAATGAAGAGTAATAAAGTTTGTGGCAAAACATGTGATTGTAGAACGCTGCAACTCCTTGTTTCTATTGAACCTCCTCATGAGGCTAAGAACAAAAGCATGGTTGTAAATAAACTTTGGGACGCTCCTAGCCATATCAATCATCTCCTTGATGAAGGAGAGTTTCCCCATATCCTCAAGCAACAAATTGATACAATGTGATGCATGCCGAGTCCAGAACAATGTGCGATGCCTCTCCATAAGCATCTTGCCAACAGACACATAATTAGCTGCATTGTCTATTATGACTTGCACCACATTCTGCACACCAATCTCCCGAATGAACCCATCTAACAATTCACATATCGTTACTGAATCTTTGATATGTGATGATGCATCCACTAATTTAATAAACATGGTACCTTTAGGACAATGTACCAAGAAATTTAGAAGGGTCCTACCCTTCCTATCTGTCCAACCATCAGACATCACTGTGCATCCAGAAACTTCGCATGTTTTTTTCAACTCCGCCAATCTAGAGTTGATGTCTTGCTTTTCTGCTTGAAGAATTGGCCCCCGCAACTCCTCATATGTAACACTTTTGTACCCTGGGCCCACAATAGCAATAACATCACACATTGGCTGCCAAAATGGATTGGTTTTGGTGATGCTGAGAGGTAAGTCGCTCTAGAAAAGACACCTCCCCATGATTCTATCTGCTTCTTGCTTCTCCTTTTCTGTAACAATTGATTTTATGCTAGGTTGTGCTCCATGTCCTGTTCGTGGAACAAAAAGTGATGACTTGGCACTAGCAGTAGCAGGTGATGCTGTGGAGCCCCTCCCACTACCCTCAACATCAAAATCAGAAGAAGATATCTTGAAAGATCTACCTGCGCTTCAACCTTGTTTCTTTCTGCCTCTTCCTTGTTTCTATCTTTTCCATCAATTGCTTCAAGAGTTTTTTGTATAAGATCCGGACTAGAAACTATACAAATCCCAACATCATGTCTAGTGAGTCTAGCCAGCTGTTATTTCAATTGCATAACCCCTCTTGTCGTCCTGGTCCCACACAATTTGCATGATAGATATGCCCGATTTGTCCCACCATCAGGCTCCCCATACTCCCAAAATGGGTCCAAGGCTTTTGGCATATTTGAATTTTGTAGTGAGCTAACTCAAACCTAGGGCACCAATTTTTTTTTGGAATTAATAAGTAATAACCACCTCATTTTACAAAATAATTTTTTTGCTACATTCTTTGCAATGTGAATTCAATGAAAAATCATAAATGACAATAAGAGCGTGCATTTGAAAGTTAAAAAAAATGGAGTTTGCTGTCCAAATATAGAGAAAACCCTTGCATTTGCTTATAGGCATGAAAATCATAGCAAATGGAAAAAAACAAGCAAAATGTTTGTAGGCAAATAGGAAAGAAAGAAGAACCCTAAATTTATAAAAAAAACCATTAACATAGGGGTTTATTAGAACATACCTGTTAATGGAAGAAATGAAGATTGTCTCAGTCGTTGTTGGTGGCGATAATGGCTATTCAACCCTCGAATCCTCCTTGACAACAAACATAATGCTCTCCCCTTCCTTCTCCAGCAATCAAAAAACAAAAACGAATTTGGCCTTTTCTAGTTGTGGCGACGAATTTTTTTCCATGCCCGACGATATTTTCGGTAGTAGCGCGATATTTCCTTGAAATATCGACGATATTTTGGAAATATTGCGATATTTTCTTGAAATATCGCCGATATTTTTGAGGACACAAAATATTGCGATATTTCCTCGATGATATCTCGTCTCCCCGAAAATATCACAATATTTTCGAATATCAATGATACTGTCTTCACTGGTAATTACAGTGGCATGTGTAACCTACAACACATTAACAAGATGTACAACAGCTAGATAGAAAATGAGGGAGTTTGGGGTTTTCACTTACCTCTTTAGCTCTTGCAGATAGAAGCCCCCCTTTACTCTTCCAAGCTCCTCCTCCTTCACCGCTCCTAGCTCCTCCTTCACTCCTCCAAGCTCTCGTCAAGCCTCTCTTCTCCAACCTCACGAAAGATACAAGAGTGAGGAAAAGAGATGGGGAAATGACTTTTATCCCCATCTATTATTTCCCTAATTCACCTTAAATCCACCCCCAACTCAAGTTAAAGCAAAAAAAAAAATGAAAATTGGGTTGGCCTCCGCAGAAGCGCCTATCGGGCCTCGGATCCACCCGGATTTGTGCCCGATCCATTGCGGATCCTTGTTTGGAACCGCGATTTGGAAAAACAGAACCACGGATCGAGCCCACGCAGTTTCAGGTTTCCAGGAACTGACCCAATTCGGTGGAATTGCGGATCTCCCATGGGTCCGTACGGGTCCTGGTTCTGCCTTTGGATCATGCAACATTGCTCTAGACTTAGTTAGCATAAAGTCTTTGATTTTCAAATTCTTGGCATATAGTTTATACACTAGCATTGTAAACATTGATAGTTTCTATTTTCCAGTGTTGCAAATATCGACATCGGGATCAATTCGGCAAGTCCGGAGAACCAAAATATCGTAAAAATCAAGAAAATATTGGTTAAACTTGGCAAACATAAAAAAATTAAGATATCACCAAAATATCGATAAAAATTGGCAAACATTGGCTAGGCCAAAAAGGCATGATTTCACCATTTTTTGAGATGAAATTGGGATGTTTGCAACACTTATATTTTTTGGCTGTAGAAATTTATGTTTGACTCATTCTCAATAATATAGTTAAATTTTTGTTTTTTGCATTCTTGATGAAATATGTTATAGTTTATTAGTTTACATGTAGTTATGTCATATTTAAGTTTTATGAACACACATAAAACACCATATATATAAAATATAAGTTCCACCCCAAAACACTTTGATAAATCCTATTTCAAAAAAATGCATATCTGATACTACACCAACACCTAGTATTGCAATTGTACCCATGAACCTTGGCAACTTTGTCCATAACTAATCACATAAGTCACCTGACACAGAGATTTGGGATTCAACAGATACAGGGATTCGAGTGTCGAATACGGAAACGTTGACCCCTCAGAATAGGACACGTTTATATATATATATATATATATATATATATATATATATTAAAAATTAGATATTGCTTGCATATATTCTCATTCATGATACAAATTCATTGATTCAAACATAGATCTTCATCTAGAAGACTAGATGTAAGTTTTTCAAAGTAACATTATGCATACAAAATTACAAATACAATTGTGACATAAATGATAAATGATAAATTATAATACATATTCAATTCATCAATGATAAAATAGGAGAAATACAAGATAGTAAGATAAAGATATTGTAGTTTTCTCATTAAGTTATCAAAATCAAAATGTGTTATTGTTCACATAGGTAGTGCAATGCCAATGGCAAATAGAAATAGAAAATACGAAACAACTACAACTACGAGTCTAAAAGCCTCAAGGCAGTAGGTAGCTCATGACTCATGAGTCGTCAATTCTCATAGTCATCATCAAAATCACCATCACTGTCCTCATCATCATGGTCATCACTGTTCTCCTCTGCTACATCCTCCTCCTCTATATCCAAAGTCATCTCTGCATCTACTGGTGTGGAGGATGACCCCTCTACACTATCACCATCATCAAATCTGACGGGCTCCAGCACTGGATCATTGAGATCCAAGTTGGCCAATGCCAACTCAACATTGCTGTCCAGACTCATATCATTAGGAAAGACATCCCACATCTTTGTCTTTCCCTTCAACCACTCATCCCTTTGCCTGTAAATAAAACAAAGGTGGGTGTGCACATACACCATTGTCTCTGCCTTGGACTGCTCAAGCCTGCTCTTCTTGACACTATACAAATTCCCATATGTGCTCCAATTCCGCTCACAACAAGAGGATGAAGTCACTTGAGAGAGGAGCCTCATGGCTAACTGCTGTAGAGGAGGGCTTGTTGCCCCATGATTTGCCCACTAAGAATAGGGCTTCTTAGCCCCCTGTGTCTAATCAGATCATATCCTGCAAATCGACCAGTGCCAGTGGAAAACTCTGCAAAGGCATCCTCCACCTCATCAAGGGATGCTCGATCTTGAAAAACCCACCTGAATGCATCTTTCCTCCCCTTTGAGATTTCACCATCCATGTGAGGAGGGAATTTGCGGGAAGGTCCATCATTCAGCCACTCATGGCCGTAGTATTTTGGGTTCAATGAGTGAACCAAACAATGTAAAGGTGTGTAATTCTTGTCCCATATGCTGACAAGAATATCTTGTACAGTGGTGAAGAAGACCTTTGATGATGTCTCATACTCGGGGCACTCACTCTATAAAATAATGCTCCTCATAGACTCAATCATGGAATCCCATCCCTCATAAACCTCTCTTAGGGTGGGTTGGTCTGTATTTGCAAATCGAAGCAAAGAAATGATAGGGTCCATGATCTGAATAAGTAGATCTACCCTCTCCCACCAAGCATCATCTAACACTGCGTCCTTCATTCTTTTAGAGGCTACTTGATTTGTCATTCTCCAAAAAGACCAAAACTATGAAATAACCATGGCCCCAAGAGCGGTCTTGACCTCCCTCAACCTCTTCAACATGACGAATGAAGAGGCAAACCGTGTATTGACAATTTTCAACAATGATAGATTGTTGTACTCCTTGTAGATAGTAAGGGCTTTTGTATGGTTTTGTTCAAAGTTACAGATATGCCGTGCATCCTCAATAATGTTACCAATCCAAAGCACATCAAAAGCAATGGATTTCCGTGCTAAGTTCAACGAATGGACAATGCAAGGTGTCCAAAACACTTGCGGATATTTAACTTCCACAATCATGCCAGTAGCCTTGCAAACAGGTGCATTATCTGTAATGATTTGCACACAAGAATCAACACCTACATCTTCAATAACTTTAATGAACAACTCACCCATATATTGTGCATCCTTGTATTGTCCAAGTACATCCACTGCTTTCAATAAAACTGTACCATTCAAGGAAGACACCATGAAGTTGATGAGTGGGTGCCGTGCTTGATCTGTCCATCCATCAGAAACAATGCTAACCCCAAATGTTGGCCATGATGCTTTAATAAGCTCAAACATTTTTTCCACCTCTTTTTTTGCTTTTGTCAACAATGTTGTTCTAAGCTTCTCTGACCCATGAGGCACATACCTTGATGGAACCCCTTGAGTTAGAGCTCGGATATAAAGTTTTGATCGAAAAAAAGGCAATGGTGAGATCAAGCTCTTACCGTTTCTCTTTCTGAAAAATCTTGTCTTTTGGACCAAGTGAAATTGCCTTTCATTTGACTGCTTGTCCCCCACCAGAGTTTTCAAATGGGAATTTGTTGCTGCTTTTCCTCAAGAATGGAAGGGGGTCATCATTCTTATTTTTTTTTGATTCTGTAGCCACATTTGCATACCAACATTGGACTCTCTTAGCATTTCTTTCCTCTTTGGTAAAGGCACATTTGTACAAGCTCCAATTGCATAACTTGGTAAAGCCAACAAATGACCTTTCACATGAAAATATGTGCTTGTGAAGGTATTGTGGCAATAGCTGCATATCCAACTCACATTGTCTCCTCCCCTCACCTTGTTGGGTGGCCCTTTCTCTCTTGTGACATATTTTCACAAGGGATATTTGTTACCTTGAGGAGGAAGTCTTCCCTCAACATTTGAAGCTGCTATTGCAGCCCCACTTGCAATAGAGGGAACACTTGCAGACACTGATGAAATTGGGAGAGGAGGGGCATCTCCAATGGGGACATTCTTCCCCTTCCTTTGCCCCTCCCTTGCTGCCCTTGAATGAGCTATGAATGCTGTAAAAAAGTAAACAAAAAATGCACAAATTTGTAAAAGAAATGCACATGCAAACTGCTGTAATAAAAATGCAAAAAAAAGGAGAGAAAATGCACCTACCTGTTGCTTGAATCTCCTTGAAAATTCTCCCACACCCTTTGCTCCTTTCTCCCAAACACCCACAGCAAACTAAACGAGTGAATGTGCAAATAGAAAGGCAAAAACTGCCTTTATAACGCTGCACGGCATCCCTTTTTCCGGATTTGAATCTGAAATATGGGATTCGTCGTGTCCCATCAGGACACGATCCAGATTCGATCGTGTCCCAGTTGGACATGACAAATCCCTATTTTCGGATTCGAATCTGCCCAAATCGTGTCCGATTTGCAGGATTTGGGACACGACGGGCCTGGGGGGACGAATTTGGTTTCATAGCTAATCACATATTAGCAATTATAATCTCTGAAATTTGAATATGTCCTTAAAGATTTAATTACTAATCAGCTGACATGTTCTCATTATATAAGTCACAAGTTATTGTTGTAAGATTTAGGCCAATTTCCTAAATTCATTTGATGGTCTCTTAATCGAACTTCCTCATATTAGGGGTTGTCTATGAAGTGTCTTAACTTTTCATTTATTTACAATTTAGTTTTGGTTGTGTGTAGTTGAACCTATTCTGATGTATCATGTAAATCTTTTACTTGGTTTTAATTTCCATATTTTTTTTGTTTTCAGGCTGGGAGCTATGTCACTGATGAAGTCTGCTATTCTCTCATTGTGGTGATAAGTAACGCGATGGACCTTCAAGGATATACTGTAAGGTCTCTTTATCGAGTTTGTCAGAATGGGAATGAGCAGGTAAGAGAATAATTTGGTTAGTCATCCTTTATCTTATATCTGTGACTGTTATTATGCCATAAACTCTTATACAATGTATCTTATTATAAATTTTCACCGCTTTAAATATGTTAGTTTTGTTATACATGCTTACTGCACGTTAATTATCTCTGCTATTTGTTGATTTCTTCATTCTTTATATTCTTGGATGCCTTGAATATTCATTTGATCTTCATTGACCTTGAAACTTATAGATCTTATCCTTCTCTTGATAATCTCCAAGTGCTGATGGTTTCTTTCCCTTCTTTGCCTCTATAGCTTTATTTTGCCTGATTTTTTGTTTTTTTTTGTTTTTGTTTTTGTTTTTTTTTTGTTTTTTGTTTTTTCTTTAATTTTTGGTTTAATTATCCGTAAGATACATTTTCTAGAGAATCCCATTGGGCACTTCCCAACATTTCAGCGATGGTACATACGGTAAACTAGATTCTCTAGAAGCTCAAAACTGTTGTCAATACTATACTAATTGAAAAGCTGAACATGTCAGGTGCTAGAATTGAACTTGGGTAGGGAGGATAACACTCTTTGTCTCAACTGCCTAGGTTGGACCCAATTGACACAATAATCATTAGTGAAGATAGTAAGTGATAGTAATCTACATATTTTTTGAAGTAAGTTGATGTAAATCATCTGTTGAAAAGCCCTTTGGATATTTGAAACTCTTTCTTATTTTATTTTTATTTTTTAAACTAAATTCCCTGTTTTGAAACCCTTTGCACATTATAAATTGCAAAACCTTGTTTTAAAGGGATATACGTTGCTTATAAGGAGTAATAAAGGGGAAGAGATATTAAGGAGTGATAAAGGAGGGGAATATGAATCCAATGCATTTTCTGATTTTTGATATCAACATGGCATCCATCATTGCAAACACACAACCAAAAATGCCATGGCAAAAAGGAAAAATCGTTTGCTTATGGAAGTGGCTAGATGTATGATAAGGTGACATAGTCTTAGTGATCATTTTTTGGTTGAAATAGTTTAGACAACAATGTTTTTGTTCAATGGAAGTCCCAGAAAGGCAGTTTGTAGTAACAGTCATTACTAATCTTGGTCTGAAACTAAGTCACATGGTTCTGGTTTGAGTTAGGGTTCGGCAATGATTAGTTTCAGATCGAATTTGATTTATTTGATAAGGTTTGTCTATATATATTTTCTATATTAACTTTGAAATGTTATATAACATAAAAGTTGTAAGCAAGCAATATCAATAAACATAAACAATGTTATCATTGACTTGGAAACTACAAGAACGAGCTTGAGCTGTGGACTTGGTCAACTATCATGAGGTATTTTGAACTTCATGGGTTCTCTGAATTTCAAACCTCAAGGTCGAAGTTCGAGAAATTATGTGACATAGTTTTGGAAGAAACCCTTGGTAACAAATTTCAAAGTCTTTGGTTATTTTGCATATTGCCTATGTTCTAGATAAAGCTAGACATAAA
The DNA here is from genome assembly GCA_031772625.1 of Pinus tabuliformis. Lineage (NCBI taxonomy): Eukaryota > Viridiplantae > Streptophyta > Pinopsida > Pinales > Pinaceae > Pinus > Pinus tabuliformis. The sequence continues at coordinate 2,023,817,530 of CM062818.1, read as the reverse complement.
TGATAAATTTGAAGCCAAAAGTAGGAAGTGTTTCTTTATTGGATACAACTTCAAATTGAATGCCTACAAGCAATAATGATCTAGTAAATAGGAATATCGTTAGAAGTATAGAAATGTGATTTTCAATGAGAATCCCCTACATGTGCGACCATTAGAATGGAAAGGTGAAGGTTTATATATTGATAAACAAGAGGTGGAGCTTAAAATTTCTGATTGATAAAGGACTGCTTGAGCTTAAAACTCCTAATTGATAAAGAAGAGCTTGAGCTTAAACTCTTGCCACATATAGGAAAATAAGAAGAGAAGAGGACAAAGAAGAGGAGGAAGATAAAGTAGAGTTGGAGTTAGAAGGAGAAGATGGTAGTTGGTCAATTTATTAGAATAATGCTATTTTAGTGTTTAATGCTCATTTATGTAGATAAGATCATCTGTGATCTTATTAGCAGTTTCTTATTAGGAACTTGCCAGTTTTATTTCTTAGTAGAAACTTGCTGTTTCCGTAAATACATTTGTATTATTTATTGAGCTTCATTGCTCATTGTAAATCAATTCAATTCATTCATTGATTATGGTATCAGAGCTCGGGTATTTTTTGCGAAATATTTTTTTCATTGTTTGAAAAGTTTCGTGCTTCAGTCACAGTCTGCCATTGCCATTGCCATCGTCCGACATCACAATTTGCTAGTCGTCGTGGATGAGTGTCGAGAGCATCGAATCATGCCCCGCATTTGCCAGAGATATTGGATGACCGGGGGGACGCTCAGGAATGTGCCAGTGGGTGCCAGGCGCCGGAAGAACAAGCATTCCATAGCGTCGTCCACGGTATCCTCGCATTACCATCAGGTAATCTCGGGGACTTCCGAGTGTGGCCTTGGGGTTCGAACCGATGACCAGTACTATGGCGTCGACCAGGTTATGAGTTGTTTTGATTGTAACATTTGCCGCCCACATTCAATACAGACGTATCTATGCACGCAAATCCGATGCACGAAAAATGCTTTTGCAGGGCTTTATAGTTCCGGGGTCAACTGGCTCATGCCTTTTCTCGTGAAGGAAGTACAGTGCAATCGTGTCTGCATCGGATTTTTTGCCCTGCTAGAATTGCAGGATTTCGGCTTGAGTTTCTTGTGGCTGCCATTATCGCTGTGATAAATGAGAGCTTTTGTCGATATCAGGCGGTGAGATTTCAGATTTCCGGGGAGCCGTAATCAAACACCGACCCGACAGAGGCCGCGTATGGGAAAATGGCCACTGTCCGTTCATTTTCAGTGCAGTTATTGCAGATTGAATAACGCATGGTAGCTTTGACTTTCAAAATTTTAGCCCACGCTTGCCCGCATCAATCTCTCTTATATATATTTTTGGTTTTTCAGAAAACATAGATTTTTTGTATACATGTTAGTTTCTGGGCATGCAATTATCCTTCAAGTTTCTTCTTGCCTAAGCTTCTCAGAACGATTTCTGGTTCTATTTCATATTGCACCAACACCTGTCAGATTTTGTCTGGATCAGTCGGCATCTGCATTGAAATCCGTGCCGAAATCCTTTGTTGTTTGCTGTGTCTTGGGAAACGTGCAGATGGCCTCGCTAACCAACCTGATGTTGGAAGGCAGTCAACGCTTTAATGGCACCAATTATAACATCTGGAAACAGAAAATGTTGACGATTTTTGAATATAGGCGTCTTGACCAGCTCGTTTTGGGCAAAGAGCTTAGTCCTGGTACACCTGTTGCAGATCAAGATAAGTTTGATGATCGAAATCGAGAGGCTGTTATGCTTCTCAAACTCTTTGTGACTGATGATCAGTTACAACAGATTCCTTCCGGCAAGACAACTGCCGAAATCTGGCAACATTTGAAGGAATTTCACGAGACCTCTGACAAGAGCAGAGCTCTCTTTCTAAAGAATTAGTTGTTCTCCATCATGATGGACGAACGTATGTCTTTATAGGAACATCTTAACAAGATTAAAGACATTGGAGATCAGCTCGAAGCCATTGGTCAGACCATGGAGGAAGAAGATATGGTAGTCATCACTCTGAAAAGTCTACCAGAACCTTATGAGCACTTCATAGAAACACTCAACATTACCTCCACTAATGTTGATCTGAAGTTTCTGGAGTTATGCACCAAACTCTTACAGCAGGATCGTTGGAAACAACAGTTTGGTAGTGGTGCTTCATCAGCCTCCTCAGAAAATGCTTTCGCTGCCAAATATCAGTCCTCTCAGTCCTTTCAGCAGAAAGGTTCTTCTCAGCATTCTGATCCTGCTAAGAAGAAAAATGTGCAGTGTAATTACTGTCACAAGTTCGGCCACATGAAGAAAGATTGCCGACAGAGGATTGCTTCTGAACAAAAGAAGCAGGGAGGGTCTCATCAGAAAGCGAATGTTGCAGAACATTCCGAGCAGAAGGAATCTGCCTTTTACGCCTTTATGGCTAAGAGGTCCTTAGATCATGCCCCGTCTTCTGCCTGGTACATTGACTCTGGTGCATCACGTCATTTCTCTCACAAGCGTGATTGGTTTACTGACTTCTCATCTTTCAGTGATTCCGTGGTATTCGGCGGAGGTGAGGAGTACACAGTGGTTGGTAGAGGTACAGTTCAGATCCAGTCTGATGGGCGCACACTCATCTTCCTGAATGTGTACTATGTTCCTGGTATGGAAATTAATCTGCTGTTTGTCAGCCAGGGTATGAGGAACTCTCCTCAGCTTGATGTGGTGTTCAGTGCACACAAGTGCTCCATTATTGACAGGGAAACTCATCTTATGGTTGCTGTTGCCCTAGAGGATCATGGCCTATACAGGCTTCTTGACACTGGTGATTCTCCAGAAGTGGCTCTAGCAGCTCATGTTGTCCCATTAGCACTCTGTGGCATCAGAGATATGGGCATCTAAACATTTAGTATCTCTGTCAGCTATCTCGAGAGGGACTTGTGTCAGGGTTACCTGATATTCAGACTCAGCATTTGGGAGTGTGTGGCGCCTGTCAAGCTAGCAAACAACATCGGTCTTCATTCAAGGATGGAGAATCTTGGCACATATCTAAGGTACTCCAGTTAATTCATGCTTATATTTGTGGTCCTCTGAATACATCTTCAGTTAGTGGTTGCAAATATTTTTTGCTTATTGTAGATGATTTCAGTAGAAAGATGTGGGTGTACTTTCTAAAACATAAATATGATGTATTTAGTATCTTTCGAAAGTTTAAGTCCTTAGTTGAAAAAGAGTTTGGCTGTAATATCATAACTCTTAGGACAAATAACGGGAGGGGGGAGGATTTTGTTTTTCTGCTTTCTCCAACTTTTGTGATATCAAACACGAATTAACTACACCCTACACTCCTCAGCAGAACAATGTTGTCGAACGTTGCAACCATACGGTTGTCGAAATGGCTCGTTCCATGTTACAACACAGGAGTGTTCCAAACAAATTTTGGGCTGAAGCAGTGTTTACTGCTGTTTATCTTCTTAACCGATCACCTACTCATGTTGTTGAGGGGAAGACTCCAGAAGAGGTTTGGTCTGGCCGTAAACCTACGATCAGTCACCTCAAAGTGTTTGGCTTGGTTGCATATGTTTGGATTCCAGCTGCTAAGCGCTCAAAGTTGGATTCCAAAAGCCAGAAACTCATGACGACAGGGTACAGTGATCACCACAAGGCCTATAGGGTGATAGATATAGACATTGATCGTCTTATCTTCAGTCCGGACGTAGTATTTGATGAAGACAGAGGGTTCTTTCCGTCTCCTCCTTTTGAGCAGTGTTCTGTGGATCAGCCTCACAGTGTTCTTCTTTCGTTAGGTCCACCTGATGGGAGGGATGATGCAGCATCAATAGTTGATGATGCACTACCTGAGTTCCCTCCTGAAAATTATCCTCCTCTCACTGCTCCCGTTGTTCCTGAGCCTCCTCTACCTACTCTAGATATTGGTTCTTCTACTCTTTGGCCTAAATGGTGGGCTAAAACTATTGGTGATCTCCAGGATAATGAGCTCCTTGAAGGTAGAACTTCCAAAAATAAGAGCAAACAACAACTTATAGTAAATTTTGCTCTTATGGCTAACCTACACAGTGTTTTTGAGCCTCAAACCTATTTAGAGGCTAAGGGTATACCTGAGTGGGAACAAGCTATGGAAGCTGAATTCCAGAGTCTTCAGAAGAATCACACTTGGACCCTTTCTGATCTTCCTGCAGGGAAGAAGCCCATTAGCTGCAAATGGGTGTATAAAATGAAATACAAAGTTGATGGAACCCTAGACAAGTATAAGGCTTGCCTTGTTGCTCGAGGGTTCTCACAGAAGGAAGGCATAGACTATGAAGAGACCTTTGCTCCTATAGCGAAGATGAGTACCATACGGCTCCTCCTTGCTTTAGCAGCTCAGTTCAGCTGGAAAGTCCATCAGATGGATGTAAAGAGTGCCTTTTTGAATGGTGACTTACAGGAAGAAGTCTACATCACGTAGCCTCCAGGATTCAAGGTTGCCAGTCAAGAACATAAACTCTGTAAATTAGTCAAAGCACTCTATGGTCTGAAATAAGCCCCTCAGGTTTGGTACATGAAAATTGATAAGTACCTAATAGATCATGGCTTTCAGCGGAGTCCATCTGATGCAAACCTTTATATCAAACATACTGGTGATGATATTCTGTTTGTGGTTGTCTATGTGGATGACCTTATCATTACTGGTAGTTCAACACATTTGATCCATGGGATCAAACAAGATTTGTGCAACACTTTTGATATGACAGATTTGGGACCTCTTCATTACTGTTTGGGGGTTGAAGTATGGCAGAGTGAGAACAACGTCTTTCTCTCTCAGGCCAAGTATGCCAGAAGTCTTGTGGACAGGTTTAGAATGCAGGATTGCAAACCTGTCACGACTCCTATGGAACCAGGGCTCAAACTTTCAGCTTAGTCATCCTCACCACTTGTGGATGAATCTTTATTCAGTTAATTAGTGGGCAACCTCATCTACCTTACTGCCACTAGACCTGATATTAGTTTTGCAGTGAGCTACATTTCACGCTTCATGACAGCTCCTAACGCTGATCATTGGATAGCAGCGAAGCGTGTGCTGCGTTATGTGAGTGGCACTCCTGATCATGGACTTTTGTACACTCGGAGTTCAGATCCTACACTCAGTGGTTACACAGATTCTGATTGGGCAAGTTCGGTTGATGACCGTAAATCTACAGCTGGGTATGTGTTAAGTTTGGGATCCGATGCTATCACATGGACTAGTAAGAAGCAACAGGCAGTGGCTCTCTCCTCGACAGAAGCAGAGTATCTGGGAGCAGTTAAGGCATCTTGTGAGGCAGTTTAGCTTCGACGTATGCTTGCAGATATGCATGTTTCCCAGGAAGGTTCTACTCCCTTGTTCTGTGATAATCAGGGAGTGCTCAAACTCGCCAAGAATCCAGTCTTCTGTGAACGAACAAAGCATTTGGAAACCCATTGTCACTACATTTGGCAGCTTGTTGAAGACGGATCCATTCAGTTGCTGTATGATCCCACCACAGAGCAGCGAACAAACATCTTCACCAAGCCCCTTTGTAAAATGCAGAGGGTCTATAGGTGTTGTAAATAGATTGAGCATTAAGGGAGGGTATTAGAATAATGCTATTTTAGTGTTTAATGCTCATTTATGTAGATAAGATCATCTGTGATCTTATTAGTAGTTTCTTATTAGAAACTTCCTGTTTCTGGAAATACATTTGTATTATTTATTGAGCTTCATTGCTCATTGTAAATCAATTCAATTCATTCATTGATTACAATTAGTTTTTAGAAAAGGCCAAAGTGGTTCTACAAGATACTTCAAGATGCAAAGCCAAAGGAGATACCATAGGAAGAGAGGAGAACAAGGTCAAAGTTACCTTATCAGGTAAGTCTTTCTTGGATGGGTGAAGTTGTAAATACACATGGTCTAGATTTTTTAATGAAGTAGACAACAAACAAGAATGGTGAGATGGAATGAAAGAAGAATATGATGCTTTAATGAAAAATAAAACTTGGAAGTTAGTTGGATTACCTCCAAATAAGGGATCCATAGGTTGTAAATTGACATATCGAAGGAAGTTGAAATCAAATGGTTTGATTGATAAATATAGAGCCATGTTAGTGTTATTTTTTGGTACCTTCGTCTAAATCTTGGGAACACACATGGTAGAAGAAGGTATGGTCATAGATTTCGACAAAGAACAATTCAACAAAGAAGGGGTGCGAATAGGTTTATGTGATAGTAGGAGGTACAATATGTATTGTAGGTCTTGTTACCCACCAAAAATTCGGTAACCCATAGGAGAAAATTTCTCCTCCTAGGATAGCGAGCCAACTAACAACCCTATTGATTTTAAGCTTTTGTGGTAGTTTTTTGAGTGGCATGATCCGGATTATCCAGAGTTTGGTGTTCATTCTGTCGACATTTCAAACCCCAAAGGGGGTCCATCATTAGGACAAATTAGATAGAATATGAATGAAAGCTTATTGAGAGAAGAGTCTTATGACCTGGGAATAAATAAACCTAGATCCCTAATTTTTATAAAGAAGCCGTATATATATGATTTCTTATTTATTTTATTTTTATTTATTATTTTATTTTCATATAATAGTTCTATAAATTTTTTTATTAATTAATATATTTATTCTTATTGTTTTACCTAGAACCTAAAAATGTTTTAATTGATAAGTTTAATTCATAAATAGGATAAATTTATTTATATTTATTTTATAATTCCTTTTAATTCTTTTTATTTTTATTTTTATTTAATTAATTGATTAATTAATTAATTTAATTTTAATTCTATCCAAATTTCTTTATTATTAACTTTATTTATTGTTATTTACCAATTTTATTTTATTTATTTTTTTATTTTTTTATCTAGCCCTAATTTTAAATAAATAAATAAATTAATTAAATTAATTAATTTATAATCTTTTATTTATTTATTAATCAAATGCTAATCATTGGTTATTATTAATTGTTTGGTAACACAGACTCAATTAAACTTATCAATTAAAAATGTTTTATCTGTCTGATCAGGGGAAGCCAATTTCCATTGATTTCACTCCCATTGTCCCTGTTGAGGTTCTGAGGAAATTTCATGATTTCGATGGCCTCTCTGATTTTTCTTTTATGATAATTATCCTCTCTTGCAATAATTTTAGCGTCTTCCAAACACATATGATGTTTGGTTTTGGACGAGTGTTCTGCAAGGGCTGATGTACGGGACCTCTCATTCTTTATATCAGCTGCGTGCTCTTTTAGTCTTATCTTCAGAGAACGACCTGTTTCCCCAATATAACTCTTGCCACAAGAGCAATCAATCTTGTACACACCCTTGAGTTGTTGACGATCAATGTTATCCTTAACCGACCTCATCATTTGCCTTATAGTTCCACATGTTGTAAATTGAGTGTTTATGTTATTCTTCCTTAAAATTTTTGCAATCTTATCTGTAATCCCTTGGATGAATGGAAGGTAAACTTTCCCATGATTTTCTTTCTTGTCTTCAGGAGGACGCTTGGAGAGGACCTTATCCTGAGCTCTTCTTATAGCTTTCCTGATACTCCACTCCTTGTATCCAAGGCTTTTGAAGACAGAGGTTAAGTGTTCAATCTCTTCTTTTAGGTGATCCGGGTCAGAAATTCTGAAAGCCCTAACAGCTAGAGTGTTTAAGACGCCAGATTTTTGGGAAGGATGATGGTAAGAGTCAGCATGAAGATAGCTATCAGTATGAGTTTTCTTTCTATAGACCTGGTGTCCCAAAAGTACCATCCTCTTTTCTATTGATTAGATCATCAAGAAAGGGGATCTTACCATTCTCTTCGAGCTCCATAGTAAATTTGATTTCAGAAGATATAGAGTTAAGATGATTGAAAAACCTCTCCAGTTCCGCCTTACCATGAGTCCAATTCAGGTTAGTGTCATCAACAAATCTTTTCCACCAAGCTGGCTTCAAAGGATATGAGTCAAGGGCCTTTCTTTCGAAGTACTTCATGTATAAGTTGGCAACAATAGGTGAGAGTGGGGAACCCATGGTGACTCCAGATATTTGTTCATAATAGTGATCTTGAAAACTGAAAAAAGTGGACCGTAAACAAATTTCTGCAAGCTTTCCTGTTTCAGGATCAGTGGCCATCTTTATAACATGAACAGCTTCATCTAGAGGAATCTTTGTAAACAAAGAAACCACATCAAAACTTACTAGAATATCATCTTTATCCACCTTTTTATTCTTAATAAGCTTTACAAAATCATTTGAGTCTTTTATAAAAGAGTCCGTGTTACCAACCAGAGGCTTTAGGATCTTAGCTACATACTTAGCCAATTCATAGGTAGGGGAACCAATGGTGTTAACAATTGGTCTGAGAGGGACCCCTTCTTTATAGATTTTTGGTAATCCATAGATTCTAGGAATAACCTCACAGGAGAGAATCAACTTCTTTTTTATTTTATCTTCTAGGTTAGTTTCCATGATGTCTTTCTTGACTTGTTTTATCACCTTGGGAATAGGGTTGGAGTTGACTCTTCTATAACTCCCACAATTTAAATGCTCATTCATTTTATGAATGTAATCTTCCTTATTTAACACAACAGTGGCCCCTCCTTTATCAACTTTAAGAACAACTATCTTATCATTGTTTCGAAGAGATCTAAGAGCCTCTCGCCCCTCTTTATTCAGGTTACTCTTTGGGCGCTTAGACCTCAACATAGCTATAGAACATTCCTGTCTTAATATCTCTTTAATGTTTGATGAAAGGCCTTGAGTCCCATTCTCAATGTTGCAGATGATGCTTTCAAATGGAATGTTCTTAGGAGAGACCGCAAATCCCAATCCTTTGCTAAGGATATTGATTTCTTCAGAAGTGAGCATTATGGATGAGAGGTTAACGACTCTTTTATCATGATTTGGAACATTGGGGTTCCCAGTAACAGACCTACCATTGTCGGGATTATTAGATTCTGCTCTCAATTGATTATCACCTGTAGCATTATCATTTTTAATTCTACAATCTGCATTAGTTCCAACATCTTCTATGCTGCTTCTGTCTTTATATATAATGTTCCTGATTTCAACATCCTTGATATTTACATCCATAACGGAATCAATTTCATCTTCAATTATGCTTGCACCGGATTTATTAAAATCATTGTTGTAACTAGCGCAGTTAGGCCCCTTGTCATTGTTTATACTGCTGGTGTTACTACCTGCGTGTTTTATATAGCTGGTGATGTTACAAGCGTGTTTTATGTTGCTGCTTTTATTACAATCATTGTCATAACCAGCGCTGTTAGGCCCCTTGTCAAAGCCTGAGACAGCGTAGGAGACCACGCTGCTCACGGTGATACTGCTGTTATTACAAGCTTGTTTTATGTTGCTGCTGTTACAGGTATGACTGGAACCGAAGGGAATAGCGTGGGATAAGTCCATTATGGGTTCTGGTGGCTCGCAGGGAACAACGCAGTTACATGGAACAGCGTAGGAAACCATTGGGTTCACGTTATCATTCATGATTTCAACACGTTTCAAGGTGTTATCATTCATGATTTTAGCGTGTTTTATTCTGCTGGAAACCTCAGCTACGCTGTCTGAACTTTTGCTGCCTTTCGTTTCTTCGCTGTCTCTTGTTGGAATCGTTGGAATTGTTTCTGCGCTGTCTTCCTTTAAGGCTAGATTGCTTTTCACAGTAGGTAAACTCACGCCTTCTTCCAGCTTGGACAGCTTCCTGGACTGTCTTACCCGGGCAATTCTACCCTCTGCCTGGGCCTTCAATGCAGCTTTTGCATCAATTATTTTCCATAGATCGACGCTGATTATCATAGTTAGTTTTAGATGAGTGGAAAGGGCCAAGCGATTGAGCTTGTCTAACGCTGCCCTAGTTCTTCCGATTTCACCTCGAATTAGGGCCAAACTTAATTTCAAAAACGATTTATTATTATAATGATTAAATAATCTATGATTTACCTTCGCAAAAGGAGGAATGATTTTCTTGTTTCTACATTGTTTAAGAAATTGCAGGTCTGCAGTACTCCTCTCAATTTTTATCCTCCAGATTTCGAGAAGACAGATCTCCTTCCATGTTTCCCCTCCGTACACGGAAGATATGTTAGATTTTAAGCTTCTGTGGTAGTTTTTTGCAGTGGCATGATCCGGATTATCCACAGTTTGGTGTTCATTCTGTCGACGTTTCAAACCCCAAAGGGGGTCCATCATCAGGACAAATTAGATAGAATATGAATGAAAGCTTATTGAGAGAAGAGTCTTCTGACCTAGGAATAAATTAACCTAGATCCCTAATTTTTATAAAGAAGCGACAATTATATATATGATTTCTTATTTATTTTATTTTTATTTATTATTTTATTTTCATAGAATAGTTCTATAATTTTTTTTATTAATTAATATATTTATTCTTATTGTTTTACCTAGAACCTAAAAATGTTTTAATTGATAAGTTTAATTCATAAATAGGTTAAATTTATTTATATTTATTTTATAATTCCTTTTAATTCTAATTATTTTTATTTTTATTTTTATTTAATTAATTTGAAATTAATTGATTAATTAATTAATTTAATTTTAATTCTATCCAAATTTCTTTATTATTAACTTTATTTATTGTTATTTACCATTTTTTTTTCCTGTTTTTGTTTTTTACTTATTTATTTATTTTTATCTATTCTATCTAGCCGTAATTTTCAATTAATTAATTAATTAAATTAATTTATAATCTTTTATTTATTTATTAATCAAATGCTAATTAATTTTAAAATTAAATTTAATTAGATTAATTAAATCAAAATTAAATAAAGTAATTTAATTATTTAATTATATTGATTTTAATTAATTCTAAAATAAAAATTAATAAAATTAGTCAATTTATAAACTAAATCAATTAATAATAACCAATGATTAACATTTGATTAATAAATAAATAAAAAGATTATAAATTAATTAGATAATTAATTAATTGAAAATTAGGGCTAGATAGAAAAATTGGTAAATAACAATAAATAAAGTTAATAATAAAGAAATTTGGATAGAATTAAAATTAAATTAATTAATTAATCAATTAATTTCAAATTAATAAAATAAAAATAAAAATAAAAGGAATTAAAAGGAATTATAAAATATAAATAAATTAAACCTATTTATGAATTAAACTTATCAATTAAAACATTTTTAATTGATAAGTTTAATTGAGTCCGTGTTACCAAACAATTAATAATAACCAATGATTAGCATTTGATTAATAAATAAATAAAAGATTATAAATTAATTAATTAAATTAATTAATTGAAAATTAGGGCTAGATAGAAAAAAATTGGTAAATAACAATAAATAAAGTTAATAATAAAGAGATTTGGATAGAATTAAAATTAAATTAATTAATTAATCAATTAATTTCAAATTAATTAAATAAAAATAAAAATAAAAAGAATTAAAAGGAATTATAAAATAAATATAAATAAATTTAACCTATTTATGAATTAAACTTATCAATTAAAACATTTTTAGGTTCTAGGTAAAACAATAAGAATAAATATATTAATTAATAAATTTTTTTATAGAACTATTATATGAAAATAAAATAATAAATAAAAATAAAATAAATAAGAAATCATATATATAATTGTCGGCTTCTTTATAAAAATTAGGGATCTAGGTTTATTTATTCCCAGGTCAGAAGACTCTTCTCTCAATAAGCTTTCATTCATATTCTATCTAATTTGTCCTGATGATGGACCCCCTTTGGGGTTTGAAACGTCGACAGAATGAACACCAAACTGTGGATAATCCGGATCATGCCACTGCAAAAAACCCTATTGATCTTCACATGACATGATTCCATAGATCCTCCACATTTTTGACCTTGTCAAATTTCTTTCTCTCATCCGACATTCCTTCTTGAAGGAAGGTGGGTCATTCATCAATGGGTAATTTAATCGCTTTGTAATCATGTTCTTTTACTTCATTTTTCGGGGCATAATAATAAGAATCAAGGGGTAATCCAGATGATTGAATGATCTTGACTGAATTCGTCCAAATCTTGGGTACACACATGGTAGAAGAAGGTATGGTGGTAGATTTCGACAAAGACCAATTCAACAAAGAAGGTGTTCGAATAGGTTTGTGTGATAGTAGAAGGTACAATAGTATTGTAGGTCTTGTTACCCACCAGAAATTCGGTAACCCATAGAAGAAAATTTCCGCCTCCTAGGACATCTAACCAGCTAACAACCCTATTGATCATCACATGACATGATGCCCTAGATCCTCCACATATTGCTCTGGTCAGATTTCTTCCTCTCATCAGACATTCCTTCTTGAAAGAAGGTGGGTCATTCATCAATGGGTAATTTAACTATTTTGTAATCATGCGCTTTTACTTAATGTTTTGGGGCATAATAATAAGAATCAAGGGGTAATTTGGATAATTGAATGATCTTGATTGAATTCTTGTTCCCTCACATCACTTGGGAGGTTAATCTTTGACTCTAGTCCAATGGGACCTCCTTTGAGGCCTTGGGGCTATAGTTGTTGATTTTTCAAGTGCAATAGGTACAAGCACTAATTTATGAAAGAATGATAATTACTTCTAAGTTCTAATGATGTAGATCTTCTTTTTGCAATTCTAGTTTATCATTAAGCAATTACACTTCAAAATTTCAAAAATAAATGCACAAGGACAATAGAGATCACAATACACAGAGAACACAAGATTTACCTTGGGAAAACCCACTTGGGGAAAAACCCAAGAAATTTTTCCTTAAAGAAAATTTTCAGTTCAACAAGAGATACAACAACTAGTCAACTATGTGTTGATTTGGGGTAGCATTGGATGTGCTGTAGCCACGAAAATTGGTGGAGAGGCTAAGGCACATGGATATCCAATACCCAGAAAGGGTTTGGGCAGATTCTAAATAGTTTGTGAGATAGGAAAATAATTAATATTTTTAATGGAGTCCCTAAGTCTAAACTTAGGGAAAATAAAATATTAATGTGTATTAATATACAACTGCGTTAGAATGGTCCAAAAGACATGGATCAAGCCAGATCTAATCTTAGCCGTTGATTAGGGACTTAATCTCGACCATTGATTTGTCAACGAGAAAATTATAATAGGAGGCTTGAGGGTCACTAGGAGAACACACCAAGAGATCAAGATTTCGACTTTCTCGGGCTGGGTTTGCTGAGAAAGTTGAGAGAGTGATCAGAGTTGCAGCTGAGGGGCAGTGAATACAGAAGCAGAGAGGTAGAGAGACTGTACTGAGAGGATCAGCGCAGAAGCTAGGAGAGAGGGATGCAGAGCCAGCTAAGGCCCACACAGAGGCAGCCAGGAGCTGCACAACGCCTCAGAGAGCCAACGTGGGTGACACAGAGGGCCAGAGGGTTGACGTAGTACCTCCAAAGGTTGACGCAGGGGTCATTGGAGTGACGTTGGGCTAACGCTGGGCCAGAGAGAGGTTGACGCAGTCCCTAGAGGCTGGCGCTGGGGTTTCGTGGGGCAGATTGGAGCTGTGAAGCTGTCGAAGTGTTTATCCGGGGTTTTAGCCGGAATTTCTGCTTCCAAGTAGAGAGGTACTACTGCCGAGATTTTTCTTTGTTGGGTGAGTCGGATTTGGCACCCAGATTGTATTTTGAAACTGCTTAATAAATCAAACCATTAGATAGCTGCAATGGTTTTCTCGAATTGGGTTTTTCCGGGGACATTAGTCCAAAAATAACCGTGTCACTTGTGTGCTTGTTTCTATTTTCTTCAGTTTTTGATCTGTAATGTGTTGAGCATGTACTTGTATTTATTTCCAGTATTTACATGGTAAATAACTTGTTAATTAACAGAACAAGTAGGTAGGAATAAATCAGTGAAGTCCATGAAGGGTTTCTAATGTGTTAGACTTAGAAATTGCAACACTATGATGGTCAAACTGACCAACAATGCTATATGGTCAAACCAATGTTATTGGAACGGCTGGTCCGACCGGTTTGGGGGCAAAATCGATCGGAACAGGAAAAGATTGGTTCGCTACCGAACCAGCTGGTTTCGTCACCGAACCGGTTAGGACTGGTCCAGAGATCGGTTCCACTAGTTCACAAGGCCCGCGACCGCTATTTAAACACCCCCACCCCCTCTATTTCACTCGCACTATTCATTCGAGTCTCTTGCAATTCTTGAGCTGAGTTCGGTGAGGAGAATTCAGAGAGTTTTTTGCAGGGTTGTTCTTCGGGAGATTTTTTGCAGATTTGAAGAGTTGATTGGAGTCTTGGAGAGCTATTGGAGAGTGTGTTTGAGCGTATACACACTAAGAAGAGGAATTGTTTGGAGCAAAAGAGGTTAAATGATTTGGTTTTTGTTCAGTACAACCTTAGGTTGAGGCGCAACCAATTGCTGAATAAAATCCCTGAATCAAGCAACATTGTCTTGGGTGACTTTGATCCAACATCATAATGGGTTGTGGAGTGTCAAGCACCAACGTTTGAAAATGAAGACCTTTCTTGGTTGGACTTGGACCCACCTCCACAGGATGCAAAGGCAGATATATCAGAAGCACTAGTAGCAGCTTCAAGGTTGGGGAATCAAGCCATAATCCCATTGCAGACTTGAATGCTACTCATTCTTGTAATGAGGATGAGGAGGATGATCAAGAATCAGATGATGATATGATGATTTGATCATTGATTTGTTGTAGCTGTAGTTTGTAGTATTGTAGGCTGTAGTATAATACTATGATCTATCATTTTATTCTGGACTAAAAAGGCCTTTTAGAGCCTGCTTATTGATGTTTGTAACATTTTTGGTTCAACGATGTTTTGCCCTAAGTGCTATTTTGGTTATATGCACTATTAGTTGCTGTATAAATGAGAAATTTTGTGTATGTGTATAAATGGTTTGGATTCATATGGATGCACATGAATATATCTGTTTTTCTTTAAAATATGAATATTTTATATGTTTTTGGTAAACCGTTTTTTTTTTCTTCCAGTTCTGGTCCAGTTTAGACCTGTTCCCTGTCCACAAGGTTTTCTGGTTCGATAACTGGTTCGGTTCTGATAACATTGGGTCAAACCTGGTCAAACAACCTGTTAGAAAATTAAAGGCAAAGTAGATTTTCTTACTTGGTAATTACTTGTGAGAATTAATCTTTTTTTCTTTGTTATTTATTGTTACTTCTTCATCAAGCAGTTACACAGACTATTCTTCTAAGATCACAAAGAAGTAAGAGACACAGGGATTTAGGCTTTCAAGCCAGGGAAAAACCCATCAAAAGGGGAAAACCCAACAATCCTCTTCTTATTGAATAAAAATGAGATATCCAACCTGAGACCAAATAACATTCCAAGACAACGCTTCTCCGCAATCAAATTCATAAACTTCTTCAACCTGATCTGGATCTCAGAAACTTTGGCTCAACTACAGGGGTAATAGCTCAGCCCTATTTCAAACTTCAAAATACTTCAGACTCAGCCCTGCTGCAGACGTCAAATTCTCGGGTCTTAACTTGATTTCTCTGCTCTATTACAAACTTCAGATACTTGGCCTTGTCTCAGATTCTTGGCTCAGTTTACCAACTTCAAATACTTGTAGATGTAACAGGTATAGGGTAGGAATTCAGACTTCATTTCCCTATTAGAATCTCAACTTTCTTTCCTTCAGTAAAATTGTAGAGGTCGAACTGTCCTATGATTGCTATTATGTCTTCAAAAAGCTTGAAAGAGAGTCTTTATATAGCTGTTCATTAGGGTGCCCAAGAACCATATATGCTGACTTCATTGAGAGAGGGTTGACTTGGAATATTGATAGACATTTATTAACTAAATGATAATAATCAAATTTCTTTCTTTTCAAATGTCAAAATGACATGACACAAATACATATTGTCTTGACTTCTACAGCATGAAGAACATGCTTAATGAAATAACAAAAATAAATTTATCTTTAATTATGAAGACCGATACTAGTGACATTCTCCAACACAACCCTCTTATTAAGTCAATCTTCTGCCCAACAAACTCGACCCTGTTTGATCTGCTTAGGACGAAATTCAACCTCCTAGAAGCTGCCCAGAAACTCAGCCCTGCTGCCAAAAATATTTTGTCGAGAAATTCTGCCTTGTTGCCTAGAAACTGCTCCCCAAAATTTTGATTTGCTGCCCAAAAGTTCTACTTTCTGCCCAGAATATGCCCAGAAAGTCACACGTGCGACGTCAAGAGAGAGGGAGATATGCTTGAGATCCTTCATAATCCTTCTTCGTCCTCCTCCTTTGCTTGGATGCCCAGAATGTCTCGTATTGTGTGAGATCAAATGGTGCCTTGTGGAGGAGGTTGAATGCTTTATATATATTGTTCTGCCTGTCTGAATGGGTGTCTCTTCATTGGGCTGACTTGACTTGAAGGAGGTGATGGGCAATTTAATTGCTTAAATTGCGAGTTCATTTAATTATGAATCAGAACTTGTAAGTTGAATAGGCACCTGCATAATATATGCAGGACTAGATTTAATTGGTAAAGTCTAACACACCTTGTAGCATTCTATCAACAATTACTTTCTACTGGACACACTTGCATTTCACTCGATAAGCAGATATTCAATATTCACCAAATCTTCAAAAGCAATTTTATCCATCAATATGCAACAAAGTCCATTAATAATAATAGCTAACAATCAATTCACACTTATGCTGGAAAAATAAACAAACTATTCAAGTTAAGAGGACTACAGGTCTGAGTCTTGGTGATATCTCTCAACCCTCCGATAGATCCCTGGGTTAGTAGTCTCTTAGTGTGCACACAATCAGGTCCCTTAACACAGTAACAATTGAACTCATTCAAATCAAAATGTGATGCTCAAACGAATCGATAACATTAACCACTTGTAACAAATGAAATACGAGATATCAATTTACAACATTAACAATACAATTCTACCGAAATCATAAAGCATTTCTTTAAATCTACTAAGCACACATAACCGATGCAAGTGCATTCCAGACCAGAGGGCCCTGCCTAGCTGGAAGCACTGCAGGTAAAAGAACTTTTTACTCCAACAAATAAAACAACAACAATGCAAATTATATTATGTAGTCATCAAAATGTGATACAGAGTCTAGAACTTATGTCAATCGCTTTAGCAGGCTCTTACAAAGAAAATAACATTATGTCTATCTTTCCTCCACTGGTTACAAAAAAAATATATAGACTATTATCATCCAATCCAGATCGAAGAACAAGGAGAAGTGTTGTAACTAAGCGACTAATCTTTATAATATGTAACAATGGACGAAAGTGTCACATATAACAACTGCTTTGATTGTGATGGCCACGATTAAAAGTATCCAAGTTTGCAGATTAACTCAATGTTGCATTCCTTGCTCTTGTAGCTGTCCAGGATGGCTTCTTCTGGTACATGTGATGTGGCACTTAGTCTGGTAGCCAGCGGTCATCCTCCCCAATGACTTAGGAAAAAAGGAGATTGCAATGCCTTACAATCATTAAGTAAGCAGATTCACTAAAATACAAACTAATTTAGCAAGGAAACACAAAAACGTAATAATCACTTTTGTATTTTGAGATTTGATTAAAGACATAGAATGGCAATAGATAATAGTAAAGTATATGGAAATGTGAGACGAGGCTTAGGGATATGAGTCACATAAGATGTTTGGGGAGTGCTTTGAACAAGTTGAATTTGAGGCTCTTTAGGAGGGCCAACTTGACAAGTTTGGAGCCAAAAATTCAAAATTTTCTCTTTTGATGCTGACATGAAGAACATGTCTTATATTAATTATTTCAAGGGCTAAAACATTAATTATGAAGACTGACCATAGCTACAAAATTCAACACTTTCTCTTTAGCTAGGGAGGTATTCATAATGACTAGCTAGATGTGCTCATGTTGACAAATTTCTCTAAGAAAAAGATTATAAAAAATCCAATTACCATAATTTGGTTACCGACTGTGACACATGGTAAAATCAATAGGATCAACAAGTTACAACAATTCCGGTTGGTACCTTTGACCTATGGTGTATAGTCACCATAATCTTGGTCGGTACTCCTGAAACATGGTATATCATTAGCATCAACTAGTCACTATGATTCTGGTCTTTTTGACACATGCTATATAAACTGGTCTTGGTTCACCTTAGTTTTAGGCCTGATGCTAAATGAGCCCTGTCAACCTATTTGGAGATTTCTAAACCTAATGCTGAAAGGCATTCACTGAGTGTTTGGGCCTCTAGGACCATTGTTCCTAATTCTAGTCATCATACTTGACACATGAAGAATGTCTGTCCACTGTTGGACCATCCTCCCTAATTTCAATCATACTTAGCATAGGGAGAATGTCTGTTCTCAATACTCTCTCATCAACATTCCCTCTCATTGAGGGATGCATTCTTAACAAGCGAAGCTTGTCCCTAAATTATACAAACTTCGATTTGGGTAGAGGCTTCGTAAGAATATCAACAATTTGCTCATTAGTGGAAATGTACTGGACCTTCACTACTCTGTACCATGTCACGAATGAAGTGGTACTTGATGTGCTTCGACTTGTCATGGAAAACTGGATTTCCTGTAAGCTTCACACAACTTTGATTTTCACAATATATTATGATCGGTTCAAACACCTAATCAAATAAAATTGCGAGTAACTTCCGAAGCCACATTGCTTCACAACTCACCAAATTGGCTGCAATATACTTTGCCTCAACAGTGCTAGTGCAACAAAAGTCTGCTTCCTGCTTATCTGCAAAATCATAGTGGAGCCCAAACTAAAGCAACTTCTATATGTACTCTTTTTCTCTTCAGCACCCCTTGCCCAATCTGCATCCATATATCCCTGTAGCTCTATCTCACCGTTTGAACACATCTTAAACCATAATCAACTGCTCCATGTAAATACCTCAATACATGCTTTGCTTCAATCCAATGATCATGTTATGATTCCACCTAGAACTGACTCAGAGTGTTTACTACAAAGCAAATGTTCGACATGGTATTAACCAAAGACATCAAAGAGCCAATCATCTTCCAGTACATGGATGGATCTACCAAATCTGACTTAGAGTCTCTCAACTTTCTTTGGTTTGTCACCATGGGAGTTGCCATAGATTTATAGTCCATTCGAAACTTCTGCAGAATCTTGATGACATACTTTCCTTTACCAAGGTATATTTCAACCAATGTTTTAAAACTCCGACTCCGACTCTGACTCACTATCGACTCGGTCTGCTCGATTTCAATGACTCGGTCGTTGTAAAAAATACATCAAATATTTTTTTATTATTATAAAAAACATAGTTTAAAGATTTTCATTCATGTTTCCAAACACACAGCATTAGAATATAGATAGAAGACAACATATGATCAAAGTAGGCTCATGAATATATCCATTATATCAAAATGGCACCCAGTGCACTGTCCAATATATACATGATGATGATATAGAGATCAAAACAAAAACACATAACCAAGGAGGCTAGAAATGGCGTTATCCTCCAAAATAGATTGTAAGTCATCAAGGAACTAATACAAGGGTCCAAGAGTGTTCGTCACTCCAAGAAAGTCCTAAAGTGCATGTGTCCATCTTCAAAAGGTGCATCCTCCACTATGATGTCATCTAGGAGAGACCTTATGTCACCCTTTTCAAGCATGTGAGTGACATGGCACCCCTAAGGGTAAGCATTGGCATCAAAGAGGGATGCGCTAGCCCTCCTAAGTCATCTCAATGATAACCATCCTCATTTGTACTTTGGAAGAAGGCACCATCCACCAAAATAGGGTCAAGGCCAGCCAGGGGGCATCTTCAGTCCATTTGGGCATATCATCAAATAGTCCAACGTCCAAGATTTTAAGTTTAGTGTTTTAGCATTTGGAGGCTCATCAAAGGGGTGTATCATCATGTGGAATCAACTCAAGGCTCGATGCTCATCTTTGGAGGGCCAAGGTTGGGGCCACAAAGTTAGGTTTGCTTTAAGAAAGGGGCAAAGAACCTATTGGAAGGTTTTGAAGAAGAATGAAGCTATCCCTTAAGGAATCTCTACTACATATGTGATACCACTTAAACAAACCTCTCAAGATCAAGCGAGATAAACTTATTTAGGGACAAAAAACCATTAATGTATCATCGTGAAAACCTTGGAGTCCCCCAAAAGCAAAAAAAAGAAAAATCGTTGTTTTTTAATTCACGGGCTGTTGTCATCCAACCCGGCCGAGTTGTTAGACAACTCGGCCAGCTCGGTAATAACTCGGTCGACCGAACTGGTTCATTGGCCGAGTCGACCCGGTGAGGCCTTGACTTGGACCAACTCGGTCGAATCGGTTCCGAGCCGGCCGAATCTTAAAACACTGATTTCAACAGGCTTCTGCGATACTTCTAGCTCCAAATAGTAGTGCATCAACCCAGGATTCTTCATATCGAATTCAAAGGCCAACTCCCTCTTACACTGAATAATGAGATGCTCTACACATGTCAGAAATAAGTCATCAACATACAATAACAAAATCATAGGTTCATTCTTCTCAACCTTGATATATTGGTTAGTTTCAACATCACTTTTAGAGAAACCAAGTTTCATCAGGTAGCCATCAATTCCAAAATACCAGGCTCTAGGTGCTTGCGTAAGTCCATACAATGATTTCTTTAATTTGCAACATGAACCTCAAAACCTTGAGGTTGTTCTATGTACACTTCTTCCTCAATCACACCATTGAGGAAAGCAGTATTTACATCCATTTGATGTAAATTCCAACCCATAGAAGAAACAATAGAAATAATAGATCTAATAGTAGTGTACCTGGCAATTGGAGTGAAGGTCTCATCGTAATCCTCTCCCTCTTTCTGGGAGAATCCTCTGGGCACAAATATCACCTTGTACTAGTCAATATTGCCATCCATTGCATGCTTAATCTTCTATGCCCATTTGGAGGTCACCACTGATTTCCATCTAGGTCTAGGCACAATTTCCCATACATCGTTCTTCACAATAGATTGGTATTCTTCCAACATCGCATCCTTCCAAACTTGTTGGCTAGCTACTTCTTCATAATTGGAAGATTCAGAATCAATGAGATTAGTCATTAATGCTGAATTTGCAGAATTTCCATAGCCATGTAGGGCTTGGAAGGGAGTCATTTTGGTTGAAGTATGATAGGTGGTATTGTACCACCATTATGCTAGGTGTAGCCACTGAGACCATTGTTTTGTTTGTCGGTGACGAAACAAAGAAGATATGTTTCCAAACATTTATTTCCAACTTCAGTTTGACCATTTGTATGGGGATGATAAGCTGAACTCATGTTGAGAGATATTCTCGCTTGGTGGCATAAATCTTTCCAAAAATTGCCTCTAAATTTTGTGTCTCTACAATTCGCAATAACCTTCGGAAAACCATGTATTTTTTAAATGTTTTTACAAAAAACCTCCGCGACTTGCTTGGTTGTGTCATTTTTCCTGATTGCCATGAAGTGGGCATATTTGGTGAGTCTGTCTACTATTACGAATATCTTGTCCTTTCCATCAGACGTAGGTAGTCTTTCAATGAAATCCATCGAAATTTCTTCCCATTTTTGATTTGGAATATGTAACGGATGTAGTAACCGAGGAGTTGGAATATTTTCACTTTTATTTTTTTGACAAATATCACATTTAGCGACCTACTTTTGTATTTCCTTACTTATACCTTTCCAGTGGAACAATTGCCGAATGTTGTAGTAGGTTTTGAAGAATCCAACATGTCCAACTGCAGGAGAACTGTGAGATTCTTTTAGAATTTTCATTCTAAATTTGGAAGATGGAGTTTCATAAATTCTACCTTGGTACCACAATATGTCATTTTCCATTCAAAGTTGGCATATTGACTGATATTTTCAATCATAGAACCATAGTACAAATCCTTGGCATACTCAACTCGTATTTCGTCTAACCAATCAGGAACAACTACCATGGCGGCACATGTTGTGTTGTCATCATCTTTCCGTGAGAGTTCATCGACGTTGACATTTTCCTTTACCTTTTTGTGCAGTATTACCAGGTCGAATGCAAAAAGCTTCTTCATCCATTTTTGTTGCTCTATTGATAATGATTTTTGTTGAGGTAGGAATTTAAGACTATTGTGGTCTATTTGAATTGAGAACTACATCCGAGCAGGTATTGTCACTGTTTAGTTAAGGCATGTATGATGGCAAGCATCTCCTTTTGGTAAGTCGATTTCAAGCTTTCCAGTTTGTTAAGCTCACTGCTTTTGAAGGCTATAGGATGGTTATGTTGCATTAATACTACTCCAATTCCAAACCCTGAAGCATCACATTCGACTACGAATGGTTTGGAGAAATTTGGAGTTGCTAGTATTGGTGTGGTTGACATTACCTTTTTTAGATTCTTGAAGCATTCGTTTGCTTGGTTATTCCATTGGAAAGCATTCTTTTTTAACAAGTTTGTCAGTGGTGTAGTCAAATGTGCGTAATTCTTTATGAATCTTCTATAATATCCAGTTAACCCTAGAAATCCTCTCAGTTTTGATATGTTCTTGGGTTTTGGCCATTCTTTAATCGCCTTGATCTTGCTGGGGTTGACTTTGACTCCTTCCTTGGATATGATGTGACCTAGATATTCGACTTCCTTCTGTCCAAAGGTACACTTCGATAATTTTGCATAAAACTGATTCCTTTCTAATACGGAAAGTACTTCTTCTAAATGTTTGAGATGTTCCTTCCAAGTTTCACTGTAGATAAGGATATCGTCAAAGAAAACCAATACGAACTTTGATAAGTATGGATGAAAGAGCTCATTGATGGTTGCTTGGAAAGTTGCTGGTGCATTTGTTAGCCCAAATGGCATTACTTTAAACTCATAATGTCCTTCATGAGTTCTAAACGCAGTCCTTTCGATGTCTTCTAGTCTTACTCGGATTTGAGAATAGCTTGAGGGAGGCCAGCGCAGAGGCAAGAAAATATCCCACGCACGGACCAGGAGGGTTGACGTAGTTGGCTAGGGGAGCATTTCAGCCAGTGTCAGGATTGCGCAGAGCCTAGAGGCTCAGTCCTTCGGTTGCTAGGGTTTAAGAAGCTGTGGGCAGTATGTGAGGAGTGAAGCTGGTGGGGTGCTGTGGGCAGAATAGTACCTAACAGGACTAAACCAAGGTAGAGGGAGTCGCTACCGAGGCAGATTTCTAGCCAAGGAATCCGGATCAGTGTTGTAGGTGCACAAAAGATCGAAGAGGTGCGACTCGACGGTTGGCAGCCAGATTTCCAAGAGGGAAATCGAGACCAGAGGGAGTCTAGCATGGAACTTCCAAAGGGAAATAGAGACTTGGAGGAGTTGAATGAAGAAGAGCAGAGAGATGGCCATGAATGGACTAAGGGATCAGGACAGCTTGGACGGGGCGTCCAACTTTGTGGTTTGGAAGGCCAGGACCCTGTCCATTCTAGATAGACATCGCATCAAGGCCTTCGCCTTGAGAACAGTGGCTATCCCAGTTGACCCAACTGATAATGATAAGTACGAAGAGGCAATGGCCAAGGCGAAATGCATGATCCTTGATGGGGTAAAGGATCATGTGGTCCAACATATTGCCGAGAAGGAGACGACAAAGGAAATGTGGGACACCTTGAAGACGTTGTACCAACATACTTCCGTGTAGAGGAAGATGTTACTTGAGACCTGACTGCGGTCATACCAGATACAGAAAGGGGAGTAGAGAAATCACTTCCTCGGTCGGTTGAAGGAGATCTGGGACCAATCGACTTCCATAGGGGCCACGCCGGATCAAGAGTTGATGGTGAGGACCGCACTAAACGCAGTCTCCGAGGAGTGGGAGACATTTGTCCAGAGCATACTGGGTAGGGCGAATCTTCCAGATTGGGAAGAATTGTGGGTAGCTCTTTGCCAAGAAGAGATCAGACGACTGAGCAAGATGGGAAGTAGCAGCAAAGGGGTCCAGATTAAGAAGGAAGAGGAAGAGGATGCAGCTCTAGCATCTGCGGGGAAGTAGGAGAAGAGGAAGAAAAAGGACCTCCAAGGTCAAGTGCTTCAACTGTTGGGAACTGGTTCATTATGTGAACCAGTGTTCGAGGAAGAAGACTAAGGGAGAGGCGTTTGACTCCAAGGCAGTGCCAATGAAGGCGGAAAAGGAGATAGAGGAGGATGACGATTGTGCCATGAGTGCTCATGTACCTTTAGAGAAGAGGTGGGGAGACATTGAGCTGTAGTCAGGAAGACTACAAGCGATGAGGGGCAGGATCCTTGAGGTACCCAAACTCTTGGATTATACCTTGCTACGGGAGCCTCGAAGAGAGAGTAGCAGGACTGGCGGATGTCAGTGGAAACGAATGTGGAGGAAGCGACAGAGTGCTATAGTGCAGAGTCCTGGGCAACACAGAGCTAGCAGGCTGCAGCAGTGCGAGAGGCACAAAGACGATTGCAACAATGCAGGATGGCATAGAGAGGTTTGCAACGATGTGAGAGGCAGGGAGTTGTTGCAGCAACGCAAAGGCAGTAGAGGGAGCATGTGTTAGCGACAGAGAGAGCTTCAACATCGGGAGTGTTTCTAGCCTGACATGGATGTCAGTAGTTGGGTGGATCAGTTACTTCTTAGTAACTGAGTTGCAATGCAGTAGCAGTAGTAGTTAGTAGTAGCACGATGTAGCATGATGAGAGGGGGTTGCAGTGCAGATGCAGTGTTGGGAGAAAGGACCAGCAACAACACGGATGCAGAGGCCGTACGGATGCAGTAGTGTCAGGGTTGTGGGCAGCAGTACAGGATGCAACAGTGCAGACGATGTTGGGTGGGGAGGCCTAGCATCAACAGAGGTACTGGTGCCGTATAATCAGAGTGATGCTTAGTGTGGAGTATTATTAGAGCACAATCCTCGCTAAGAGGGAGTGTTGATTTGGGGTAGCATTGGGGATGTGCTCCAGCCATGGAAATTGGTGGAGAGGCTAAAGCACATGAGATCTCCAAGACCTAGAAATGGTTTGGGCAGATTCTACCCGGTTTAGGAGATATTAAAATAATTAATATTTTTAATGGAGTTCCTAAGTCTAAACTTAAGAAAAATAAAATATTAATGAGTATTAATATAAAACTGGGTTAGAAGGTTCCAAAAGACATGGATCAAGCCAAATCTAATCTTAGTCATTGATTAGAGATGTAATCTCGACCGTTGAAGGACCAACAAGAAAAGTATAAGAAGAGGCTTGAGGGTCAGTTGGAGAACACACTAGAGTGATCGATCATTCGATTTACTAGAGCGGGGTTTTCTAAGTAAAGTCGAATCAGTGATTAGTTTGTAGCGAGGGGCAGTGAGTGTTGGACAGAGAGGCAGAGATAGTGCCGAGAGACCAGTGCAGAGGCAGATGCAGAAGCCAGAGCAGGCCACACAGAGGCCAGCGGAGACAACGCAGAGCCAAAAGGGTCTGCGTCATCCACGCAAAGGGCCATAGAGGTTGCGCAGTGCCTCAAAGGGCTGACGCAGAGGGGTTTGAGGCTGACGCGGAGGCCAGGAGGGCTGACGCAGTGCTTTAGTTGTGTTGGAGAGGATTTCATGGGGCAGATTTTCTGAATATTTGCTTCTGAATAGAGAGGTATTACTGCCAGTTATTTTTCTCTGTCAGGTGAGCCAGTTTGGCACGTAGTTGTACTCAAGGATATACTGGATAATAAATAAACCCTCAGAATTGCTGCACCGGTTTTCCCAAGTTGGGTTTTTCCGGGGACGAGTTGTCCAAAAATAATGGTGTTACTTGTGTGTTTGCTATTTCTTTCAGCTGTTGATCAGAGATCTGTAGATGGTTGAACTGTATTGTGTTTATTTCGATGTTTATATGTTTAAATAACTTGTTGGTAATTAACAAGTAGGAGAAATAAACCAGAAGAATACAGATAAAATTTCTCATGGTTAGACTTAGAAATTTCAATATTTATGAATGTAATATTTTTATTTAATTAATATATAATTATGAATATTTATTCATAACGCACGTGGTGCTACATGACCTTCTGCTTCTTGCAAGGTATATCTAAGCCAAGCTGGCCTGTTCTTGATTTCAGGAACAACAACTAGATCCATCGGTTCACTAGGACCTTCTGGCTCTTCCTGATGATCTACAAGATGTTCTGAAGGATTAGATGGATCCGAGTCCTCTTTCTTGGTAGCTTCATGTTCCTCATCATTAGAGTCCATGGGAACTTCTTTAGACTACCAACAGGCAATGTTCTCATCAAAGGTAACATCTCTGCTAATATAGACTGCTTTCATGGATGCCTCACTCCATAAGAACATGGGCATGTCTTGATCATGCATCGTTGCCTTAACAGATTCTTCAGTGGACCTATTCTTTCTTTCAACAACTCCATTTTGTTGTTGATTGTAAGGGACTATCAACTCCCTCTTAATCCCAACTTCTTTACTAAAGGCAACGAGTTTCTGGGAAGTGTATTCCCCTCCATTATTTGATCTCAAAATCTTGATTTTTTTTCCTATCAAGCTTTCCACTTCAACCTTGAATTCTTGAAACTTGTTGAAGACTTCATCCTTGGTTTTCATGAAGGAAATCCACGTCTTTTGAGAGAATTCATCGATAAAAGTCACATAGTACAGAGAGCCTCCAAGAGATTTTACTGGCATTAATACATACATTAGAATGAACTAGAATCAAGATTTCATTGGATCTACTACCACTGCTTGGAAAAGGATTCTTGACAATTCTTTCTAAGTGCACAACCTTTACATACTCTTTCATTCTCCATTTGTAATTTTGGTACACCTGAAACCATTTGATTTAAAGCTGGCAAAGCTCTATAATGAAGGTGAGCATATCCTCTATGCCATAGTTCACATGGATTGATGTCATTATGCACTAATGCTTGAGTGGGTTGTTTCAAGAGTTGATACAACCTTCCTTCAGGAACTCCGATTACTCTAGCATAATCTATACTTGAGCCTTTTGGCCACACTAGGACTTTGCCATTAATAAATGTTACTTTATCTCCTTTGTCTTCCAAACATGAAATAGAAACCAAATTCTTTTTCAAACCTGATACATATAGTATGTTGCTAAGATGAATGTTTCCATTTGATTCCAACTCAATGGATGTTTTCCCAACACCTTTGATTGCATAACTATTGTTATCTACAAGCTCTACCTTTTAAGATAATATCCTTTCCATTAGAC
Source organism: Pinus tabuliformis (assembly GCA_031772625.1). Taxonomy (NCBI): domain Eukaryota; kingdom Viridiplantae; phylum Streptophyta; class Pinopsida; order Pinales; family Pinaceae; genus Pinus; species Pinus tabuliformis. Next base: position 2,023,790,351 of record CM062818.1, on the reverse strand, counting down.
TAGTGAGATTTCCACGATTTCATGTCATGTGTCTTGAGACACCACTAGCCACAAATCATTGCTATCTGCACTAACTAGATTTGTCTTTAGCTGACAGCCCCTGACAACCACTAGTGTAGTTGATGTTGTGCCAGTTGATCTCCACTCCCCGAGCTAGTCATAAGTCCCCTCTCTCGTCGGTCGAGATCATATGTTTGAAAGTGGGCCATCCAATCCTAAAGGTACGTCTTTCATTGTGCACTTAGGTGCTTATGCTTGTTTTTTTGGGCACACTTGGGTATGGATTACTAGGTGACTTGGTAGAAGGAAGGGTTTCAACTGTAGTCTTATTCCCTCACATTAAATGGGGGCTTAATCCTCAACTCTACTCGCGTGGGATCTCCCCTACTGGCTTATAGCTTTAGGATGGACACTACTTGGGAAACCCTGATTTTGGTAGTGCAATCCCATTTTACCGTTCCACATTTCTCGCTCCCCTATGCACATTATGTTGTGAATAAAATATTCATAACAATATTATTTATATAAATGATATTTAAAATAATTAATTAAATAAACAAGTACATAATTATAAAACATTATTGTGAAGAGGTAAAATAGTTAGGGGACATGACTATTCATTCCTCATGACCAGTGACTGCCTATATGGGCAAACCGCCATGAGGGTATTGTATTCACTAAGATGTTTATGAATAAAAAATCAAATACTTACACAAAATATACACATTACGGTATCACCAATTAATAAACACCAACGAGCAAGAAGTTTATACTCCACATTAGATGCCCCATTTCATCATTTTCCTTCTTTGGGTCCACATGACGATTGGGTCCACAAGGCTTTGGTACTCCCCTCCCTTGTCCACATGTCTGGGTCGTGCCTGGAACGACGCCCCAGAGGTTGATGCACCTAAAAGAAAAATAAAGATAAAAGCATATCATGGCCATATACAAAAGGAAATAATACCACAAAATGCAAAAGATGGCTAGGGCAATAAAAATTAGCATGTGGGCAAAACCCGAACATGAGCTCTATTAGTTTTTGTAGTATCGAATGTGTTCTAGCCAAGAAATTTTGTGGAGAGGCTAGAATGCATGAGATCTCAAAACCTAGAAATTGTTTCTGGAAATTCCACCTAGAGATGACTTAATTACATTATTAACCTATTTTTTAATGTTTCCTAAGTCTAAACTAGGAAAATTTGTTAATTAATCTGAATCAATTCAAGTCAAGGTGAGCGTAGTCTAGAAACTCACACGGATCGACTTCGAGATGATCCTAGCCCTTGATTAAGTTTTAATCTTGGCCGTTGGTGCTCCAACAGATGATTATAAGAAGAAGTCGATGGGCACTTGGAGAACACACCAGAGACATTTTAGAATTTTGATTTCCTTGGCAGATTGATTTCCTGAGAGCAACAACAGTCGCTGGAGAGCCAAAGGTCGACGCAGAGACAGTGAGGGATAGGGGCAGTGATTTAGAGGAATATTTCTAGATCCAGAGAGGTAGTAGCAAGAGGTCGAGTTATTCCCAATGCAGGTAGCTCAAGTGCTGACAATGTGAGTGTAGGACGAAGCCCAAGTATAGGAAACAATGTGAGTGCAAGAAGAAGTTCGAGTATGGGCAACCGCGCGAGTACAGGCAGAAGCCCGAGTACAGGCAGCTACACGAGTATAGGTTGAAGCTCGAGTACGGGAAGCCACGCGAGTACAGGCAGAAGCCCGAGTATGGGAAGTCGTGTGAGTATAGGAAGAAACCCGAGTATGGGCAACATCGCGAGTACAGGCAAAAGCGTGAGTACAAGCAACCGTGCGAGTGCAGACAATGCGAGTTGTCAGGGTTGCTTGCGAAGGAAGAGAAATTCGCTTAAATAATTTTGGCCAAATTTTCTTATTGTGGATTGCCAATTTTAGGAATCTAGATTGTACTCATAATTTCACTACTGCCTAATAATAAAAACCCTCGACTGCTGCACTGGTTTTCCCAAGTTGGGTTTTTCCGGGGACATTTGCCCAAAAATAAGTGTGTAAAATTTATGTGTGTGTGCGCTAGATTTTTTCAGATTCCAACACTAGTTTTCTTCCGTAGTATTTATTTGTGAAAATCACAGTTTGAATTATTTGGTATTTTCTGTAGCAAACTGCAAATAAATTAACAATTACGAAAATAATTTCTAGTTGTTGTGATAGATGAAATTTTCACAAGCTCTACCCCTTATCATTATGGCCATCACCCTGCTTCATAGGGCCCATATGACCGCCCCTCGCATTATTAAGGAACCCATGCATGTCTGAACCCCTAGTGGGCGATGAATATCCTCTCCTTAAGGGGGTAATCACCGTTATGTCATACACAACATGCTCTCATCCCTTGGAGCCTTGAGCAATAAAATAAAAGGAAATACAATAAAATGCAAAAGGAAAATGAAGAAAGGTCGAAAAACTCCTACATTTATACACCCAAATATGTCGACATCCCTCATCATTAACACCCTTGACCCCATGGCATTTGGCCTTGAGACCCTCACATCCTAATCCACTCCATCATTATTCACGTGACACCTACCACTTGAAGGATGTACCTTGGACATGTCTTTCCCTTTAGCTGTTGGGAACACTTAATAAGGTTGTTTATTATCCACTCCTACCTAGGGAGGTAACACCATTACATGCTCGAAGCCCCTAATTTGGATGGGAACCCCATTATGAAGTCTCATTTGTGCCCTTGACTAACAAGTTTGAGTCCCTTACTAATGAATTATTGTATCTGAGGGTGAGGACTCAGGGGACACATTGGATCTTATACAAGATAGGCAGGTGGTTTCATCATGGGTTGGGTGACTTAATTGGAGCCCAAGCCCACGAAAGGATCATATTGACACTTGTAGGGGAGGCGTTGAGAGCCATGGGTTTCCATCATGTGACAGAGCATTATCTAATGCCATGGGCACCCTCAGCAACTTCAACAACTTGTTCATTGCCCCACATTATATGCGAGATGACACACTTGGACCAGCGATGCCCGCAGCCAATTTAGCAGTATATACAGGGTTTGACACCTGATTCGAGGCCTAGAGGAGGTTTGTCTCATCCTTTAGACATGGGAGGGCAAGCACCATCTTCTGTGCCCTCATTTGGAGTAGTTTACATGCTTATTTTTCATCAAGAGACCCATGAGACCACTACTTGTGCCCCAAAGCTACCTTGGAGCATCACATGATGTTTTTCTTGGAAATCAAGCCCCCCCCCAGTCTATCATTCATGGAGTCTCACTCTCATTATGGCACCTTGAGGACTCAACAAGGCCCTCCAACGACCCTTCTACACCATGATTTCATTATGTCACCAAGGACTTGTTATTTCACATTATTTAATAATTGTAGGGGCTATTAAGCTACTTCAAATTAGTAAGAGGATCACATAAATAAACATGACTCTCATTTGTGAGAGCATCGTCATCACTTGGATTCTTCTCTTGTAAAAGAACTCACACTTTTTCTTTGGATATTGTTGGAGATTCTTAGATGCATTTTGACTTTTGGAGCTGAAATTTTCGCTCTTCTTTGGAGCTATCTCATGATTTGTGGATGGATATATCAATGTTGCAAAAATCACGATCGGGATTAAATCAACGAGGGTCTGAAATCAGAAAAAAATCATAAAAATTGGGATAAAGTCGGTAAAAATCAGCGAAATTAAAAAAATAAAATAAAAATTAAAAAAATTAAGAAATCAAGATGTTTTCCCAAAAAATCGGGATTAAATCCGATTTTTTCAAAATGAAAAAATCATTGAATTAATTGGCCGATTTAATCGTTTCAACGAAAAAATTGCGATTAAATCGCTATTTTCGCAACATTGGGATATATCATATTGTCATCATGTAAGTGCTTCTTGTTGAATATTCTCTTGGAATTATGTCTAATGTATGGATTGTTGCAACTAGGCTAATGATATTGTGCCCTAATTGTTGAAATTCACTTTTGGAAAGCTTCTTGGCTGGCAATTGCATATGTGGTACTCATTGTATGGCAAATGATGAATGTTCCTAGTGGGTGAAATTTTTTCTTTCTTCCATAAAACTCCATAAATCTTGAGGGTAAATGTTAAAGGTTGGTTGCTAGGACATCAATCTTTAGCCTCCTTAAGGACAGTTTGGCTAATTTTAAATCATCTAAGACTCCATAGCCCAAAGAACTAGGCACTAGTCCAAGAAATTTGGTGATCAACTCTTCTCTTCTACATATTTTCTCCTCCTAAAATTCGGTCCCCTAAAGGTAGGCCGAAAATCTAGGGCTTGCCGTGAAATTTTAGGAAGGTGATTTTTCGAGAATCCGAGGGTCCACACATCAAGCTTAGGGTCTAGGCTACCTATGCTCCAAGTTTGGTGGGCATCCTCTCAAGTTTCATCCATAAAAAACCTTGCCCTAGGTGCCACTCCAACACGGAAAACCTAGGTCTTTCTCTCTCACCTCGGGGACTTCTTTGAGGGTTGTATGAGCCTAGCATTCATTGGAATAAATCATAATAAGCCCTTTCTCCTCCCTTGCCTTCACCTAGCAAGTTCCTTGGAAGTATTTCTTCCCACGATTATTCATAAAACCCTAGGCCTAGCGCAAGCATAACACAAGCTAATTCACCAAGCATTTTTCACTATAGCATTTCCTCATTCAACCAAATTCCATGCTAAGTATTTGTCAAAAGTTTGGAACCAACAATAATAGAATTCATATATGCGATTGACATACCTATTCATACGCGGCACTTCATATTTGCTTGCTTCATACAAAAGGACGAAATAACAGGGTGGGGTACACTTGTTTTGATTCCATGTTGAAGATATCACGTGATAACCGAAGATAAAATATGGTTGATTTAAATGTTTGGTCGGTATGCTTGTACCTAGATAATTGTGAATACTATATATACTTGTGATTACAAGTATAGTGAGAACTATATTCGTAGGTGATAGGGCCGGAATGTCCTTGAAATGATGTGCCGCCTTAGACTTGCTGAATCTCTGGTTCAGCCTGCAAGCTGAAGGCCAATGATATGTTCAACTTGGGGAAAGACTTCACGTAGTTCTCCCAAATATCTTTGATAGGAACAAAGTCCCTATCTGCAACAACTTATCTTATATACTGTACATGGGAATGACCATCAAATATGATGACAATTCCAAACATCTATTTCAAGCCCTTGAGTGGGTTGACGTAATGAGTAATGAGTGCCGGTCATGGCTGTGCACTTATCCATCATTGGCTATGCTCTGCACAGACATCCTAGTCTCCTGCTTCTCTGGTCTGAGCTACCTATACGGACTTGCATACTCACGAGACTGCTAACCACAAAGTTTTCACCTCCCTTAGAAACCCTATGTCAAGAGATCAAGAATTTTATACTCTTTAAATTTAGTCTTATTGAATTTAACCTGTACAACTATTTCAGCATTAAGCATAATTGTCTTCTCTCTGACACTACTGAGTTCAAAGTTCAAACTAGTACTTTTTCTTGGTGACTTCTTAAGCATCTTCATGCTTTTTTCATTGTATCCATAGCACTGTTATAAGTGTTTCTTCTCTTGTCAGGGAAGCCCACTGTTTTCTTACATTTGCAATATGTGATTGCGTCATTGACATGCCCCTGGAGAAGGTGCTTTTGTGTGGAACATATTGAGAGAAATTGAATGTTGGTATAGTAATAGAAGTGATTATGTTCTGGATCTGACTATAATTATTGCCAGTGCTGCCTCCAGATATTCTTTATGCTATCTCAACATTGTATATGGAATATTTAAATTATGGCTGTACCTGTGAATGTATTAGATTATTCTGAGTATTTATTTATTTTAATTTTTTTTTTTTTTTTTTTTTTTTTTTTCCTTTTTTATATTAAATAATGCTTGATCCATGCAACATTTTTATCTCTTCTTTTGGGTAAAAAAACTTTGAATTATTTTGCCCTGACCAAGTTTGGATTGCATTTGTATCAGGAAAGTCTTCTTCGGGTTACTGTTTGGTGTATTGGGGAGTATGGCGAAATGCTGGTTAACCATGCCGGTGAACTTGAGGGGGAGGAACCTTCGACTGTAAGTAGATCTATGTGCTTCTGTGTGTGTTTCACTTTATTTGATCTTGCATTTATGGTAGGATGCGCAAGGTATTAGGGAGGACATTGCACCTGAGGGTTCGCTGTAAAAGAAAAACTTGAGATAGACTTGCTGAATATGTTTTATCATGGATGCACATAATAGCTTACTTGCATGAGATGTGCATATCAAAATCTACTGATGAAACGGGGATCAATCTGCCCCTCTCAATGAAACAATTAAACTTGCAGTTCTTGCTAATTTTGTTTGAACAATGATGTTATCCTCAAATTTAGATTGTTCAATCTGCTTGTTAAGTGTCTTCTAAATGCACAGTAACTTCATGTTGGAGCTTAGATTTCAAATTGTTGTATTTACTTGTAAGCGGCACCAGCTGAATTGGGACACCATATTTCTATATGGACCCACCAGTGAACCTCTTTTAGATGCCATTTCACATTTCCTACCTCTTCAATGAGGTACTTTGCATGGTTTCTCCCCACTTCATGGACACATCACATCATCCACCTGATCTTCAAATAGCAGATCAGCTCTGATCCAAACAATTCAAGGACCATTATGATTGGATAAACCTTTGCCAAACTTTATGCGGCATGCCACTGTTTTGAACTTGTGATTTTCAGAGTATTTGGAGAGGACCAAACTCAGGGCGCCATTGAGCAATGGGGTTTCTGGAAAGGCTACCAGACTATGGACCACATTTTTACTGTCTGGCCTATTATTGAGGAAGATAGTCAGCGATCTTCCAGAGATTTCTGTTATTTTGTAACTTTTGAAAGGCTTTTGACTCTGTTTGTAGGGCTCTTGTTTTGCAGATATTATGGGATGTTGATATTTCAAGGTCATGATCGAGGTTGACATGAGGCTTTATTAGACATTGGTTGGGTGCTTTTGTAAATAATAGGGCCTTTTTTATTTTATTAGGAGCATCATTGGGGTCAAACTAGGTTACCTGTATTCTGTTACACTATTTGGGATTGACATTGATGAGTTGGAAAGTTACCTTATAGGGAACACTCATGTAGATGATGACTGCATCTTAAACGTTATGCTGATTGCCATACTATTGTTTGCAAATGATATGTTCCAATTATCCTTCACTAGGAGCCCACAGAGACTATTGGATGGTCCCCTCAGTTTTTGTGATCTTAGGAAGATCATGTTATGATTTTTATTATTTTGAAGAAATCTTTGAACGATTCGTAGGGATTAACCCCGTATAGAAATTACCTGCATACGAATTCTAAAACATAGAAAATAAACAATACGAGAGCATAACACATAAAACACATATACACAGAGATTTTCCCCTGGATCCCAAAACTGGGAGTACCAGCTTGATTTTTCATTATGTTCCTTTCAATGTTACAATACATATTTATACATGTCGCAACATCCAATACCGTGGACCGAAAACCATTGCGTCCAAAACCATGGACCGAAAACCATCGCGTCCAAAACCATGTGCGAAAAACATGCACAAAACCATAGGTAGGTCTGCCCAACCTAATATAGGGTCCAAAAGACAAAATTTTCCAGGGCGCTGCCCTGAACCCCATAGAGGGGGGTTACCTGCACCCCTCAAACCCCATGTGACACCCCCGCTACGCAATGAGCGCAACGAAGGGGGGCTCCGCCCCCCCTCTAACCCCCCGGTTAACTGCGTGGGCTAGTCGTGGAAAGAATATAACACGTTGCTCTTTTCATTGTGGGGAGGTGGGGATCAACATTCCTTACAAAGTTACATGTATTCAATGTTTTAGTTCATGGGCCCTAGTTTCACCATGAAACTTGTTTTCCAATCTTGAGTTAGCAAGTGGCATGCTTTCCTTATTGGACTAAAATGCCAATGCTTCCACCTACATTTTGAAGACATCTGAGCAATGATGTTACTTTTTTGTACCATCATTACAATGAATATTCTTTATGGTTAAGAGCTTGGGCTCCTAGTTTAACTTCAATATATTGGTCACAATTTGATAGAGGTTAGTTTATCAGGCTCTAGTGTGATTTTTTGCAAATGAACAATACTGCCATCATCTAGGTTGAGTCCAGGGCTCATCTATTATGCTTGGAGAACATTTCCATACTTGCCTTATTTTTGTACAGCTCTGCAAGATGGGGTATTTTGCTTTGAGGTGAGATGGATACCTTTATCTTGTTCTTTGATCCTCTAAAGGTGTTGTCTCTTGTTAACCCCTAAATTCCCCCCTTACAAATTTAGAGGGTCAATGACCAATGCATTTCATTAGGCTAGAGGTTCAAAGATAGATGCAAATAGAGGCTGGGGTTTCCTGTGGAAACTAGTCACAGGATTGATTTAGTGATGATACAAACACATTTTTGCATAGATTGGAGAGTGTTTTGTTTTAAACAGGTCCCCTACTTTGTAGGAGGCAGAGTTCCAGGGATGGTACAACAACATTGGTCACACATTCAGAGTCCCTATGAATTTAGGATTCCAGTGAGGTTCCTCTAGGTGATATGCATGACACCTACTATTTTTGTCAAGTTTCAGAGATAATGGTATATATGGAATCTTTGTGAGATTCTAAGTCTGATGAGCTACTTACAAGTGATATGCTAGCACTTCCTGTTGAAATATTCACGAATACTGAGATTACACTTCTTTAGTATATGTCTTAAAGATTACATCAACAAGAATCTCCAACTTCCAAGATTCTGGAACAACAATTGGAAGGAGGCCCCAACCCCCTTCATTTATTAGCTCCAATCGAGAGGATGCCCCAACGCCCTGCTTTTACCAGCTCCAACTAGAAGTATGCTCCAACACCCTGGTTTTATCAACGCCAATTAAAGGGTGCTCCAATACCCTGGTTTTATCAGCTCTAATTGAAAGGATACTCCAACACCATGTAGCATCAATTTTCTGCACTAGAACCACCTTGCCACCCTTAAGATAAGATACAAAAATAAGATAGATCACACTGGTCACCCTGCTCAGTCGCTGCACCTGATCACTGCACTTCATAACCACTACTCTAATCCTAAGTTGCACTGAAACGGATACGGATCCGGGGTTTGAAACAGATATGACAAATTTTCAAAAAATCAGGATACGATACGGCAAGGAAACGACATATATATATATATATATATATATATATATATATATATATATATATATATATATATATATATATTACCATTCATCTTTTAGAATCTAGAATCTATATCTAAAAATACATAATCATCATCATGAATTCAACATAAACAAATCACATCATCAATTCAGCGTAAACATTTTCATCATCATTAGTGATTGTTATAACATTCAAAATATTATCATCATCATTAGTAATGTAATCAGAAATGCTACAGTCTTTGTGCTTTCGTGTCCAACTCCTTCAAAGAACATGTCATGCATGGCAGATGATATCTATCTTCCTTGCATGGCAATTAAAAGGCCCATGGGATCATTGGGATATTGACAAAAAATTCAACGAAAGTCTATCAAAGAAAGAAGAGGATAATTTATGCTTAAAAGACCTTAACAAAAAATTATTAGAACAAATCAAGTGTTTAAAAGATGAGAAGATTGAAGGCCAAAATAAAGTTGACTCAGAAAATGAGGAATGCTTATGTTTCAAAAATCATAACCAAAATCTGATAAAATAGATTAAAAAACTTAAGGACGATAAGAAATGATTGACGAATAGTTTTGAAGAAATTGTCGCAAAAGAAGCACCAAAATCGCGAGATGCAGTAGTCCAAATTGGGGAAGAAGAAACAAACATCGATTCCACTAATCTCACAGTTCAAGCAAATCCAAATAATATTGAAGTAAAAACATACTCAGAGGTTGTTGTGCAAACGACGAACATTCCAAGTGATGATTTAGTCGCCAACTCAACAACAACAATGCCTGAAGAAAATCAGGGATCAACCACTAACATGATAAGGGGAAGTCCAACCAAAAGAACTATGTATCGACATCCGAATCACAAGAGCAGACTTTCCCATCAATCTACATACCAGTGTCACTCAGAAAATAAATGACAAGTTTATGTTTCCAGAAACACTGAAGTTTGCAAAATCTAGTCCCATGATAACGATTCATCACAAAAGTAGACTCGAGAGAAGATAAATCTAGGATAGTCCGATCCATTTTCAGTACGACAATTTTATATATCAACTTGTATCAACAAAGATGACCGTATCGAGAAGAGAATACATTCACAACATAAAAGAGTTCAAGTCCTTTCATCAACAAGCTTTGAGGACAAAGCTTTTCGAAGGAGAAGGCAATGTTATGAACATAAATTATGTAAAAGAAGATAAAAATAGATAATAAATAATAATCATAATAATATAAATATAATAATAAATAATAAGTAAATTAACTAATGGTTAATTAGTTAATAATGAAAAGGCATGTCTTAGAGACATGCTTGTTCATGAAAGGGTACTTAACTTGCTATATATATCGGACCCTCATTCTCATTTGTAATCATCCTACATGAATTCTTTATACACTATACAATTTACAATTACTGTCCTACAATGGATGTCTTTGCCTATGAAGTATTTTAATATTTCTGCTGCGTATATGACTTTTGGTCGTTACACATGCCCAGGATGACAATCACAGCGCCTCTTCGGACTTTGACACGCTTTGACGAGAGCAGGGTCGTGAGCTGGAAAACCAGGGGCTGACTGCCAATCCTATCACTATAATCCCGATCCATTGATGCCATAACTTCAAGAGCCGAAACCTGCACTCGAGGATAAGGAGACAACAATGCTATTATGAAACCTGCGCCATTGTCGTTTAGAGCGAGGAGAGCACCAACTGTTTCCTCCCTGAACACAATGACAACACTCGAAAAACTTCGAGACCGAAAAGTTGGATACCAAAAATCAACCTATGTTGTCAAGCTGCTAGAAGGATTTGGTATGACATAATGTAAATCCATGAATACTCCAATGGAGATGAACTTCAAGAAGATATGTGGTGAAGCTGCAAGTTTCGATTTGGAAAATCCTTCTAAGTATTGACAACTGATTGGGGCACTGGTTTTCTTAGTGAACACTAGACTGGACATATGTTTTGCGGTCAATACTCTGAGCCAATATATGGTTAAACCATCTCATGCACACTAGATTGCTACAAAGCATGTGTTGAGATGCTTGCATGGGACCATCAATCTTGGATTGAAATCTATGTTGCATGAAACTTCTAAGAACCCAACGTTTCGGGCCGTACCCGAAACTCTGAAACTTGGCCGAAACACGTTGAAACTCGACTATCATGTAATCATCTATGAGAGTTAATATAGGCTTGTTTTTCCTTCCAAATTGTCATCTATGGGTCTTATTCCTTTTTTCTTGCAAGGTAATGTGTTATTCACTCATATATATATATATATTTACATATATGATGCTTCGTACGACGTTTCTGTTTTTGGGAGGTGACATTTTTAAACGTATCTGTTTCGGAAACTCCGAAATGTTTCAACGTTTCGTGCAACTTAGATTGAAATATACTGCTGTAGATGTAAGACTTCTTGAGTACTTTGATGTTGAATGGGTTGTTAACTCTACTGACAGAAAAAGCACATTTGGGTGTTGCTTTAGCTTAGGATTTGCCACGATATTTTGGATGAACAGAAAACAAAAGTCTATAACCCTTAGCACGATTGAAGATGAACACATTGCTGCTAGCATGGTTAGCTGTGAGGCAATATGGCTAAGGAGAATAGTTGGAGAGCTGTTTGAGCATGTGCTAGATACGACAATATCTTACTGTGACAATAAGACTGGGATTTGACTTGTAGAAAATCCCGTGTTCCATGACAAGTCCAAGCACATTGAGATCAAATATCACCATATCTGGGATATGGTGCAAAGAGGAGCAGTAAGACTCCATCATATAGCGACTGATGACCAAATCGCCAATATTCTTACCAAGCCTTTTCGAAAAGGGAAGTTCATGGTTTTTAGAGAACAACTTGGACTGATGGATGTGACCCTTCTTAGAGAGGGTGGTCATGGATGATGATCATTGGTTGTGCGAGATACTTGTCATGTGTTGACAAGTGGATCCCCCTTAGCAGAGATGAGACTTGGTTGTGCGAGATCCTTGTTATGTTTTGAGTGGAACCCCCAAGCAGAGATGAGACTTGGTTGTGTGAGATCCTTGTCAAATGGGTTATCCCCCAAGCAGAGATGTGACTTGGTTTTGCGAGATCCTTAACAAGTGGGTTATGCCCCCAAGTAGAGATGTGACTTGGTTGTGTGAGATTCTTCTCAAGTGGGTTGCCCCTCCAAGCAGAGATGAGACTTGGTTGTGCATGATCCTTGTCAAATGTTGGCAAGTGGAAATCCTCCAAGCAAATATAGGGTGATAGATGAATCTGCCCTATGATGATTCTTCTTCATTAGAGTGAGACATCATTGTTCCAGATGATACAGAGCAGAGATGAACAAAGATGAATAGAGAAAGCATAAATCTTTTGTTGCAAAAATAAATTCCTCCCTAGCTTAGGGATGAATTTCTAAAAATAGAAAGTCTAAAAATAGAAAATCTAAAAATATAACATCTCAATTATGACTTTCCAAAAATAGTAAATCACCTTGCATCAATTGCTAATCAAGTATTGTTTATGGGAAATCCCTTCCAATCATCAATCAATCCTAGTAGTTCAATTTCGACTTAATTTTCAATATTATCATTATTATTATTAATATTTTTATGATACTATTATATTATTATTAAAAATAAATTCAAGTCATTCAATCATGACTCTCAATAATGTTCTCTTACACTCTCATTGTTATGATTATAGTTTATAGAAAAATAATAAAAAATAATGTAAATAATAATCATAATTAATGATTAACTTACTCTCATTGTACTTTGTATCTTTTTTGAACAATTGATTTCTAATAGAGGAAGAATCTGGTTTGGTTTTCCCCTTGTGGGTTTTTCGCTGGTCATTGGACCTAAATGCTTTGTCTCATTTTGTTCTTAGCTGTCTTCTATTGTGCATTTGATTTATGTTCTATCTACAATTTCTTATCTAATATTGCAACATAAAGGAGTTTGTAATATGTGATTGTTACATCATAGAACATTAGAATTTCAACAAACAAAAAAGAACCTCTTTTGGATCCCTCATCAATTTTATCTGAGACCTAAAACTCGAGCTATCTAAGGCTTAATTCAAGCTAGCTCTAAGGTCAAGATGTAGGGAAGTTTTCAACCTTGGTTAGGGCACATCTGAATATATATTTGGAGGTTACCTTAACGATAATTTTGTAGAAAGTAGACCCTTCATGCCTCTCTTGTACATGTTCTAGGACAGTCCTTGACACTTGTCTTGAAGAAATTCTAAAGCAACTTTTGTAGAAGTTTTGGGCCATGATTTGAAGTAGATCTTGAGAGCAAATTTCAAGTAGACCTTGATAATAAACTTGTGGTAGACCTATGATGATCTGAAGCAGACTTTGATATAGACTTTGATGTTTGTAGCAGTACTCTTTTGGAGCAAACTTTGTCACTTGTTTTGAAGCAGATCTTTGGATCAGTCTTTGAAGTCTTAAGCAACCGCTGGAGAAGCAAAAATTGGTGGATGTCTTGAAGCATACCTCTAGTGAAGTTGTGGAGTAGAGTTTTGAGCTAACCTTGAAGAATTTATGAGGAAAATCAAAGGTAGTATAGGGGCACTTGCATTGATGATTTGAGGGTCTGAATGGTGTTGTAATTGGGCCATTGTCCTTGGTACGGGAGCCCAAGAAGATTTTGTTTTACCTTTTATTGTATAGGGTGTCTGGTTGGTGCTAGGGAAGGAAGTTGTAGCTTCCTTCAGGAGGTTGTCGCCTCCTAGTGCAAGCTAGTAAATCTTGGGGTTGTAGCCCTTTCGACTGAAGTTGGTAAACTGGAAGTTGTAGCTTCCCTTGTAGTATAAAATATTGTACATATATATCTTGTGTTCATTTGATGTGAAGTTATTGGTTGATTGTTTTGATACTTAAATTGTTGAAATTTAAGAAACACTAATTCACCCCCCCCGGTCAGTGTTTCCAACAACCATATGATCATGATGAAGAAGACTCTAGAAGAGTCCATATTGTAACTTTGGTGAAGAGTTGAGGTAGTCAAACCTAACCTGTAGTAGGCTATCAAACTTTGTTATATCCGAACTACTAGGAGGAGAAGGGTTTCCATTATTTTCAAGTGCATTTTGTTCCATAGACAAGCAATGTAGCCAAGAGTGACAAGGAAAAAGAACACAGAGAGGATTTGTTTCCTGTAGTATCCCATGGGCCATAGGGCTTACTTCTAAGTTCTTTGTACTCACAACTATTTTCTATTCAAAGAAAGAGAGTAGAGTGGCCTCACCTTCCAACTGGGTTTTCTCCTGAAAGGGTTTCCCATGATATTTTGTGTCAAATGTGGTTGTGAGTTTTTATTTCATTGTTCCTTATTTTTTGCATAAATTTTAATTTGGATGCATATGCAATAAACAATAATCTACAAATGTAGAAATCTAAAGAGAAATAAACCCTAATAGTCTAGATTTTCAGATTTTTAAGTATAGATTTATCAGATTTGTTGTGAAGAACTATCCAGTGAAATATCCACGACAGTTTATAGATTAGAAATGGCGAGCAAAAATGCTGGTTGTTTTTGATAATTATACAACGAGAAAAAGGAACACATATTTACAGTTGATATTGTGGTAGTTGTGTTATTGTTGCAAACCAATTAACATGTTCAATTTTTAGTTATTACATGTTAAGTCGACAAAAAATGGTTTTGCAGTGTTTGCATCCAGAACCAAAGTTGTGTAGCACATCCTCAGTATGGAATCTAGGACACCCAAGGGTGTTTGCCCTAGCTCAATTGCAGGGATGATACCCACTTGTGCAGTAAGGGTGCACTTGAGGAACACCCATGTTAAGATAATGTTTAAGTAGGTAACATAAATGATAAAAATTCTTGAAGAATACCTTGATACATAACTGAAAGATGTGAATGTCAATCATACTATTTCGAGCCTCTCGATTTTTATATTGATGAATTATAGTGTCATTATTTGTATAGATTGGATGTTTTTCCTTTGTTCTAGATTATTAGGGCTTGGATCTCTGGGCATTTTTTTCTCCATGAGAAATATTTTCCTACTTTATATGAGGAATATACATGATTTGGTTCTCGAGGGACTGCTTAGACTCAACAACAAGGCTCGAAGCCATTACAACAAACTTACAAATCTCATCATGTCACTTGTGGGAATTGGACCCTGGGTGGGGAGGATAACCATCTTCCTCCCAACCACCCAAGATAAACCCAGTTCACTGGGTTTCCAGGCATTCTATTGATACTTTAAAAAAGAAATTATTACTTTTGAGACTTTTTACTATCTTGTTCTTTGTGATGCTTTTCACATAAATCGAGCTTTTTATAATATTAATGGATGGAAAATCTAACTATTGAAAAATTAATTAATGATTGTATACAAATCAGTGTTGATAATATTGGCAATATTTGAAAATATTGTGATATTTTTGGCAAAACGATATATTGTCAAGAAAATATCACGATATTTTCAAGATATCGGCAAATATCAGCAAAATATCGCGATATTTTGAAAATATCGGCAAAATATCGCCATATTTTGAAAATATCAGCTACGTATAAAAATTTGAAAAATTTGATTTTTTATGCTTGCCGCTATTTGCTGATATTTTCGCCGATATTGCTGATAACATGTTTCTCGACCCTCGCCGATATTTTGCCGATACCGATATTAGCAACACTGATACAAACTAATAATTGAGTCATACAAGCCCGTTAGGGCTAGACCTAGGGCTAGACCAAGTGGTTGTGACTAATGGTGTTAGTACTACCCACCTCAGTTTGAATCCTGATTAACTCCAATGCATGTTTGCGGGCTTTGTGTATAAAAATTGAGGGTTGGAGTAGCAGCATGGAGGATTCAACCCTGTTTTGAGTGCGTGAGATTCTGCCTAGTTACGGATTTTACCATTCTGGTTGATAAAAAGAATTAAATAATACAGTCACAGACTTAAATAAATGATGCTGTCTCCATTTTGTTTTTTGTCAAATTGAGAAGGTGAGCAGGTAAAGTTGGATAAAAGATATCTGTTGTATGATCCTCTTACTTATCTGATTATTAATGTTATAGATGAAAGCCTGGTGAATATAGCTTCATGTTGCATGGGCAATAGGTCTATGTACTTGGGAAGAAATTCTTGGCAGTTAGTTGTTACCAATATTTTGTGATTATGATATAAGGCTTGACTGGGCCAGGTTTAATCTATTAGAATGGACAGGCTTTTTATGCTTGTTTTGATGTTTTGAACATATATATTTAGGGTGGTAAAATCAATCTGGTGTCATCCATTTCATCACATCTACAATAGATCAAGCCGTTAAATTGTGAACTGAAGAAAATAATTAATTTGTAGGGTACAGAGACAGTAAATATGGATCAATTTTATTGCTTAAGTTTTATATTGATTTATTCAGTTGATTTCTTGTTCAGCATTTTGGATTTAAACATTGGATCACTATATGCGAGAGGAGTTGCTTTATGGATACTCGTCTGTTTTAACATAGCTTAAATTATTTTAAACTTATTGTATTATTTGTGTTACATTAATATGTGTCACAAGTCTTGTAGAATATATGCTTGTTTGTTACATGCCTGTGTTTTAATGCCCTCCTTATTTATAACTTATAGTTGTTAAACCATAGGAGAACTGCAAAGTCAAATCAGACCCAGATCTATTATTGCGCCCAAAATTTTGTTCGTAAATTGGATGCTGGGTTTAGCTCTCTGCAATTCTCTGGCATTTGTGACGGATATCCTTTTTCAAGCAGGTAACAGAGTCAGATGCTGTGGATGTCCTGGAAACAATCTTGAAACGTTCGAAAGCAGACATGACTACCTGTGCAATGGTTCTAACGGCCCTCTTGAAGCTATCATCTCGCTTCCCACCTTGTTCAGAGTAAGCTTTTCCATTTAATTACTGATAATCTCAAATCTACTGTTTAGTGTTTTGAGATTTTGTATCAGTTTTGAGCATACAACAACCATATTGTTTTTTAAGAAGTCTGGGTGGATGATGGAGATTGTGCAAACCAAATGACTAAAGGTGCAAGCCCTGGGAAGAAGAAAAAAGAAACAATATTAACGGACAGAGTCAATAGTAACTGTCCAAGAACTGTTTATTATTAATAATGTTCTCAATGTATTCTAATTATTTGAATGTTTGCTAATCTGGTTCTCAGAAATCCAGATTATAGAGGGGAACTTTTTTCTTAATTATAAAAAGAAGCTAGTTCTATTCTCCAGAGTTTTGAGGTGTTCCATGTGGAGCTTGTTGCAGAAACCTTGATATTGGCAGCTGCTTATTGACTGGATTGTTGGAAACACTGAGAGGGGGAGTGAATCAGTATTTCTTAGCAATTAGCACTTTTTAATCATTTTCAGAGCATTGGTTAATCTTCAGTTATTATTATTGTTCTTCTTCAGATAATCATAAACAATAATCCACAATAGACAACACCATGCAACAATGCAGAAAGATAAAACAGTGGACAGAGAGATTTTTAGGTGGAAAACCCGCCTCGGTCCAAAAACCACCGAATGCTTCTTAGTAATTGTCTTCTTCTCCCTTCAAAAGAAAGATTAATTACATCAAGATTTCAGCTACAACTGAGGGAGATGTCAACCCCTAATTCATAGGCTACAACCTGTAGGACGCTTCTAAACCCTAATAGCCTGCTGCAACCGGAAGGATGCCACAACACCCTGTAAGTCAGACCAAAACCTAACGAGTGCCCCAACACTCTGTTTACCAGCTGTTGTCGGAAAGGATGCTTCGTCACCTTGTAATTTATCAGCCCCAACTGAAATAACGCCCGAACGCCCTATGTAGGCTACGACCTGCCCTAGCTCCACCCTGCCACCCTGAAGTGTTCTCAGAGTACAACCTGACGGTGAATCTAATCACCCAGAAGAGTCGGTAGATCACATTTCACAATTTTCACACTGGATCCACTGTACCCTGAATCAATGTAGAATAGCTGTAAGAAAGATGTAGAATAAATGTCGAATCTTGGTAGCCGCTGATCACTGTTCCTATAAACTCACTTCACAATGTTACACATCAAGCTTTACTGCGGACACTGTCAAGTCAAAACCACTGCATAAGCTGACCACTATACAACCTATTGTCGCTGATCACTGCCACTGCTCAACTGCACATGAATGGATGAACATTAAAGCTCATATGCAGGCAACCACATCACTGACCCAAACTGCTTGTACTATTGCAAATGCTAACCAAAACATCTGATAATGGCATACTCCAAGATGCCTCAGGTCATCCCTATGACCTGTTGCCAATGCACTCAAACTCTGTCCACGGAGAGCTACCAACATATGTCTTTTCACTGTCGCTAATCACTGATCATACGCTGCTATCCATCATTACATCAATAGAGCTACAAACATGTCTTTTCACTGTCGCTAATCACTGTTCATAGTACATACACTGCTACCCATCTTTACATCAATAAGCTATACAACAAGACGATATTGCCCTCCAAGACCTCCTACCCTGCAAGGTCACAGTTGTGTCATAGTACACTCTCTAGGTCATCACTACAAAGACATCTGGTACACATTCCTAGTTTATTTCAATCACAAGTTTTTGTATTTAGTGTGAATGTGTCATATTACAATCACTGTCAAGTTCCACTTAATTAAATCTGTGTGTTACTAAGTTCTGTCACATCAAGTCCAAACATGTCACTTGTTAGGCTAAAGTTACAATCTATGTCAGGTTACTGTCAAGTGCTCAGGCAATCAAGAACAATTTCATACCATTATCTACTGTAGATCAGATTATCTTGTGTGGATCTCAGTCACTTTGTCAAGTCAAATACTGCTGCTGCAATATATATTACGCTTGAACTAATTACTTAATATGGTTCACAACAAGAGTCCTTCCATTATTCATCTATGCCATATACAGTCAACCTTATTCAACTACCCTTGTCATATTAAGTCAAGTTGGAGTCAAGGCATTATATCACACAAGAGTTATGTCACTGGTTTTGGTTCAAAATTGTAATGAGAGATTTGTCAACAAGATGCTCAAAGTAAAATTCAAAGTCAATGATTGGGTTACTACCTTTGGTTCTTGAATTTATTCAACTTGTACACAATGAGATTACTGTCATTGTCTTAATGTGAAATTCCATGTCATATATTGACAGGGAGACCAAGAAACAAAAACAATTATGCCCTAATATACACCTTACAGTGAGCCCTAAGCAGACTTAGATGTGGCTCTCAACCAGTCCTAAAAAGGACCTAGAACAGACCTGCAACAACCCTAAACGTTAGCCCCTAAAACTTGACACTACACAGACTTAAAAGCTTCGCTGCTATTTTAGACAATACAAAAATATGACTTACCTTGATATCACTGAAGTTGCCCAACTATCTTAGCATAAGACGAGTAAAATAAACAATTGCTAAGACTTACCTTTACACAGGTACGTACACTTAGACAATGGTCTCTTCTCACAGATACATCATTAATTTGTTCATGGAACAAATCTTTAGGGATTTCAGTCTATCTCCTGAAAACTTATCAATTAATTTAGTGCCAAGACTTGTGCCCTAATGAGTTTCAGTTCTGGTCTTTATCAGTTTCCTAATCCGCAGAGATAGATTTATTGACTTGTGCCTTAATGAATTTTAGTTCTGGTCTGTCATTTTTGTGCCCTAGAAGAGGACCTGCAATATCATTTTTCTCAAGCGAATTCAAAGCATCAAACATATCACCAAATACTAAAAGAAGACTTTTATTCACTTACAAGAGAACAGTACCAAGCTAACCCAAAACTTTAAGGAAAAAATAAGGCAAACGAATCCCCGAATATAATGAAATCTTGAGACAACATAAGCAGATTCCTAAGAAAAGACCAGCTGAAATTGCACAACACACTTAATTACCACAGTTCCGAATTTCAAATGAGACTCAAACCTTCTAATGATCTCTTTGTTGCTTCCTGAGGTTAGCGAGAATTTCAGAGCTAAAATAATGACAGAGTTGATGTGTTTTGAGAGGCTTTAAGGTATCTTTTTATAGACATGTTTGTGGGTGAAGGAGGGGCTTCATTCGGTGAGGATTTTGGGAAGTTTTAAAATATTTTTTTAATTTTAATAAAGTTATGGCTTGCAGCCCAAGTAAAGAAGCTGCTGCCCTTATAGTGAATGAAGTAAACCTTTAATGGATTTACAAATACATCCTATGGGTGAATGATCATTTTGATTCTCTACCAAAATAATCTGATTTCATTAATATTAATAAATAATAATAACTAACCTTTAAGAACCTTCTTTAATATTTGTGCTAAGGATTTTCCATAGAAATAATTTCAATTCCACTAGAAATTTAAAATCAATGATTGGCATAGTGTATATGGTCCCACTTGGTTGTGAAGTCAATGATTGGTTTATTGTCTTTGGTTCAAGTTACGTAACTTACACGTGGTGAGATTACGGTGATAAACAATGCTCCATATATTGACAACTGTAGGAGGAGGTGTCATGTTACAAACTGGGGTCACCAACTTCAATTGTGAATATCTCTCAAACTAGGAGGCATCTCGGAGCGTACCACATATCAACAGAAACATATTTTTGAGGAGAATCAAATGATATAGATCTCCAACCCAAACTCAATGATTTGACCTACCAAAAACCCTCGTCAAAGTTGGGTTACATCCTCAGCCCAGGGAACCCAAACCCTAGGACTTGGGTTTTCAACCATCCAACAATATAGCTGCCATTTTGATGTAATTCAACAATTACTAGGAAGTGTTCATTAACCATTTGACATCAATGACTGGTGTTTTTAGTCAAAGTCAAACCCAATCAACTCCATGGGTTGACATCAATGACAACACCATCCAAAAGATGTTAAGACCTTGAGACATAATATTATATTTCAATTTGGGATTGACATTTGTTTTGCTGCAATTCAACTATCATATCATTATAAGTTTTGTGGCTTCAATTTATTTGCACCATGCTAATTGAAAGAGGAGAAACAAAAATATTTTCTTTTGGTAGACTATGACTAGTATATCATATACCATTGACTGCAAAAGTCGAGTTAGGGCATCATCAAGGACACTTTGTAAGCCGAGTTCTCTAGGAGAGAGAATCAACTCAAGCGAAGAGGAATGAAGGAAGAATCTATCATTGTTTTCCCACGTGTAGAGGCTAGGGTTTCTGCAGAAAATTCCACTGGGCAAGTCGAGGTTACAAATGAATCTGCTAGACAGGTCAAAGTTGTAGAGGAATCTGTTGGACAAGCCGAAGTTATAGAAGAATCTGTTGGGAGGTCGAAATTGCAAAAGAATCTACTAGGGATCGAAATTGCAGAAGTTGCTAAGGTCAAGATTGTTGGAAAGCAGGAAATATTTGACTTGGTCTTGGAGGGTCTTGGTCAAGGGTCATAGGTCATGGAATTTGTCAATTGAAGTTCTATAAGAAGAGAAGAATTCTTGTGGGTTTTCCTCTCAGTTGGAGAGGTTTTGGCCTTTGCTGATCACCTATATCTTGTGTCATTTGTCTTATTGTTCTTTATGGTTTGGTAGTTGTTTGATGAATAGAACACTAATAATAAACAAGTGAAAGAAGAAGCTAATCAAGTCAAGTAAAGATATATCACAAGCAATTATTAAATAAAGAGAAATCACCGAACCTAGTTGCCCCTAGATTTCTCAACACAACAAGTACGCTAGAGAGATGAACAGGTTCAAATTTTCATTGAGAAGGATGTATTTGAAGTCTCCTTGATTGATGAAGAGGCTATGAAGAGGCTTGAGAGGGAAGATAAGATCCTTGATTGAATTGTTGATGTTTATAATTAAGAAGCACACACTGTGAAGCTACCTTCGGGTCTTGATGAAGACGAGTAAGACTAATGGTTACAAATCGAAATAGGTATCTTGAACCTGATCTGATGAACATCCGATGGAGTAAAGGTATGTCTATGACATTTGGTTCTATGAGCAGTTTGTCTCTGGCAAAAATGTTTTATCTCACTTGTCTCAGAGGAGTTTTTTGTTGAACCCTCTCAGTAATTATAGCAAAGGATTTCCTTATGGAAGTGAACTGTCAAAAGCATGGTATGCTAGTTGATAATTCTTCAGGTTATTGGATCCCATGATGAGTAGGCTACCAAATGGATCCTTTGTATTACATAATGCACTTGAAACCAAAGTTTGGTCGTATGAAAGAAAGGTGTGCAGAACAGGCACTAGGGCACCTTCATGATTTAGACCAATGTTGCACAAAGCGCGATCGGGATTTAATCGGCGCCGGGAAAAAAGCGGAAAAAATCGACAAAAGCGGGAAAAAAGCGGGAAAAAAGCGTTTGGCACAAAAATATTCATTTTTTTTCAATTTTTTTAATATCTAAACCATCTACAACATAAAATAAATACATTGACACATAAATATGATAAAAAAACTAATATATAAGATGTTTAATATCATTTCTAGCGCTAAAATCACACATAACATTGAATCATGTCCTGAATAGTAAGTCCTGAGTCCCAAGTCCAACTCAGCCTCAAAATATCAACAAAAAATATGATAATGTATCTCATCATGTCATAATGTCATATACAATAAAATGAAAGTCTAATCCTATTGATTTCCTCTGCCCCTCTTGCGAGAATATGGCACAGCTTTCTCTTTCCCTCTAGATGTAGAAGCTGGTGCCTGTGCTGGTGGAAATGGCAGTGGAGTCTGACGTGCTCTAGAAGCTGAAGAACTAGTAGTAGCAGCTACAGGAGGCTGAGGTGGACGGAGACCACGTCCTCTACTGGTGGTAGTGGTAGCCCGGGTAGGCGGTGTCACCTCCTCCTCCTGCTCCTCCAACTCCTCCTCCTCCTGCTCCTGCTCCTGCTCCTGCTCCTCCTCCTCCACCTCCTCCTCCTCCCCCTCCTCCTCCCCCTCATCCTGCACTAACCAATCCTCAGTGGGATCCATGAGAGGCCTCTCGGTCTCAACCCTCCATTCAGCAGTGGTGTCAATCCCATCCAATGAGATGGCTTCCGTATCAGGTGTCTTCTCTAGTTGTTTCACCCACAATCGAAGATTGTAGTAGACATAGACCATGTCATTAAGTCTATGGGACTCCAACCTGTACAAAGTTCATGAAATAATAAATTAATAATTAATAATTAATATTATAAAAAAAAAATTGTTTAAAACTTTAATGAATTCAAAAATTTATTTGGAAATTTGCAATATTTTAAATGTTTAAGTGTTAACCTATTGCGCTTCTTGTTGTGTATTTTTTCAAATACACTCCAATTGCGCTCACATCCCGAGGAGCTGCATGTTTGGCTGAGGATGCGTACGACAAGATTTTGCAAAAGGGGTACTCTGCCACCATACATCTTCCACCATGCGTCTACAACAAAATTACAAATAAAATTTTAAATAAACATAAGAAAAAAATGGAATTTGAAGAAACAATGAAATTTGAAACAAAGTTGCAAAGTACATACTACAAACTAAAAAATACCTAGCATTTTAACCGTCCTATCAATGACAGCCATCTCAAAGCCAAATGTGCCACCTGACAACTTATATTGCTCAATTTGTCTAGAGATCTCCATACGTTCTTCTGGAGATCTCACCATCTTCTGGACACAGGTTAATAATCCTTCCACAACCTCAACATCAAAATTAAACCCACATGCATAAGAAAATGCAGGGTTCAGGAAAAGCCCAGCAGCATGAATGGGACGATGGAGTGTGTTGTTCCATCGCTCATCAATGACGTTCCATAGAAGGAGTTGTCTCTGGAACCCATCATCTCCCTTGTCATCATAGTAGGACCGAATGGCTTCTTTGGCCCTATCCATGGCTTCATACAAATAGCCCATTGCGGGCTTCTCACCATCAACCAACCGAAGAACCTTTACCAAAGGTTCTGTAACAGCGCACACCTCCTGCACTCCCGCCCAGAAGTCTTCCTGGTATGAAACTAGTCTGCAGACGACCTCTCCTTCTGGTTTGCGGCTCATTGACGAAGCACGCCACTCCTCTGAAAGAAACATTCTCTTCAAATCCCACATAGAATTCAAGAGGGATTGAAGAGATATGAAACTCGTCGCAAACCGTGTAATGGCGGGGCGCACCAACTCTTTGTTGTTGGTGCATTTTCTCATCAAGCTAAGCACAGATGTGTGATTGTAAATAAATTTTGTGATGCTTTTTGATGAGTCAACAACCTCTTTGACAAAGGGAATTTTCCCTATGTCCTCTAACATCAAATCAATACAATGGGCAGCACAAGGTGTCCAAAATAAAGCAGGATGCCTGTCCATAAGCATTCTACCAGCAGCAACATAATTTGCAGCATTGTCCGTTATGACTTGGACAACATTTTCTACACCCACCTCCAAAATAAACACATCCAGCAAATCACATAAAGTTTTTGCATCTTTGATTTGATGAGTTGCATCAACAGATTTGATAAACATAGTCCCCTTGGGACAACTAACCAAGAAGTTTATAAGGGTTCTCCCCTTTTGGTCAGTTCAACCATCTGACATAACAGTGCATCCTGTTTGTGCCCATGATGCCCTAAAATCCTCCAATCTTTGGGTGCAGTCACGCTTTTCATCTTGAAGAAGCCGGCCTCTGAAATCATGAAGAGAAGGGATTTTGTACCCCGGGCCAACACTGGCAATAGCATCAACAGTAGGTTGGAAAAATGGATTATTCCTTATAATGCTGAAAGGAATATCACTCCAGAGGAGAAATTTTGTCATCAACTTGTCAGCTTGTTCTTTTTCAGTTCTTTTTAGCATTGAACCAATAGTTGGTTGTGAACCAGGTGTGGTTCGAGGAACAAAATATGATGATGCAGCTACCGGATTGACTGACGCTGCAGTAGAACCAGTGCCACTTGGCCCACTTCCTTCAGCTGACCTTTTTAGTTGCCTTTTGAGTTCTTCTTTGGCCTCTCTAGTGTGCTCTAATTCTCCCAATGCTCTCATGGCTTTTTGGATAATTTCAGCATTTGTATTTAGACAGGGCCCCACATCATGTCCAGGGATTTGTGCAAGGTGGAACTTCAACCTGTACACCCCCCCGAATATTTCCTTTCCACACAACTTGCAATACAAGTTTTGTCTATCATTCGGAGTTTTAGGGTCACCATATTCCCAGAAAGGATCCAATTTCCTTGGCATGTTTGTTTTTGAATTTTGAATTTGCAAACCTATGGAAAAAATTAAAAATAAGGATTAGGAAATAGGAATTTAGGATTACATAATACAAATTACAATTTAGCATTTGCAAAATTACAAGTTAATTATTTCCAAAATCCCAATTTCTAAACCCAAGTTACACAACCAAATGCCAATGGCAAATGCCAAAAAACAATGAAAATTCAAAAAAAATAAACAATGTTTAAAGAAAATGAGAAAATAAAAATAAAAAATTGGTTCTCATAGTCATAACAAATTACCCATCCCAAATCAATGAAAAATTTCAAAAAATTCTTTAAAAACAATGAAAACCAAAGTTTTTATAGAAACAAAACCAAAAAAAATTAATCTACATACCTCTTTTATGGACAAATTGGTGATCTTGGCTTGGATTCCTCCTAAAAACGCTTGGATTCGCTCCCAAATCCGACGGAAACCCTTCAGCTCCTCTCCCTCACCTCTTCTCCTCCTCCTCCGCGCGGCGACAACACAATGAATAAAAAAAATCGAATTTGCCATATAAAAGCCCGCTGCCCGCGCCTCTGCCGATTTTTTCCTTGAAAATCGCGATTTTTTCGAAAAAATCGCGATGTTTTCAAAAAATCGCGATTTTTTCGATAAAAATCGGTATTAAAAAAAAGTGGCGATTTTTACGGGTAAAAATCGCGATTTGATCGGGCAAATGAAAAAATCGCGCTTTTCCGATAAAATCGCGATTTTATCGCGATTTTAACAACACTGATTTAGACATGCTTAGGCCCGTGGTCTCTCTGAGTGAGAGGGAGTAAGGTTAGTTAAATATTTTCTTTAACATGATTTTTGATTTGGTAACCTGGATGCAATTTCACATGGTTCAGGTTTGGTAATGATTAGGTTCGGTTTGAGTTCAAATTTTATGATGAGGTTCGAATGAGGTTCACCATTAGGTGTGTGTATATATATATATATATGTATGTATGTATGTATGTATGTATGTATAACGAATTATAGGATAGAATAGTAAGAAATCAACATCATTAAACATCAAAAATGTTATCACGGCCATGGAAACTATAAGGATAAATTACAATCTTAAACTGTGACATGAGATTATGAGTTTTGATCTATGCACTTGGTCAATGATTATGAGGTTCGATGAGGTTTGCCGAACCTCAAAATTTTTTTAAGGTTCACCAAAATTTGAACCTCAAGGTTAAAGTTCGATGAACCTTGTGACATAGCCTGGATGTACATGAGATAGAGAATTGGTAAAATCGCTAATGGTAGAATGGCTAGCTGTAAGACAATGTGTTGTGAAGATGCTCTTTAGTGAGCTGTGTGCCGTCATCTATATGTTACTGGGAGGAACATTGAGGTTCCCTTGGATGGTTAGGTTGTTGATATCTGCACAAAACCTTTTGGAAGGCAATTTTCTTAGCCTTCAGAGAGCAACATTCCATATATGGAAGGATCTTGATTGGGTTGAACATTGAGCTTTGTGAGCTCCTGGGGGCCTAGGGTACTTCTTGGAGTTATATGAGCATAGGGTGAGTAGTTCACCTTTCCCTGTGGACCGAGTATGTGAACATAGGGTGAGTGGTTCAACTTCCCCTGTGGAGTACATACCCCTGTATGTGAACATAGGGTGAGTGGTTCAACTTCCCTTGTGGAGTACATACCGTAATATGTGAACATAGGGTGAGTGGTTCACCTCCCCTATTTAGTATGCTATATGAGAACATGGCGAGTGGTTCAACTTCCCCTATGGATACCCTAGCATACATCCTACCCTTACAGTCTGGGACTATTGAGAAGTACCTCTCATCTGGCCTATGACTTTGGAAATGTGGTTAGGGTTAATTAGTATTACTGACGAACGCGTCAAGGACTACTGTATTCCCTATGATTAGGATGCGTGATGTTCAACAACTTGATCACTAAAGGATCATGCCTGGTAGGGGTTCTATCCTTGGACATTAGGGCTTGCCTCTATTATTTTTGTGAAGATGGAAGGGTCTTGTGACCTACCCTCTTTCAATCCTTTCTTAGTGGGCTATGATTTCAATCTTCAGTAGAGATGAGACAAGTTGCAGAGATGGCACATGATGGACACGATGACATAGCAATGGATGGAGGGAGTATTAAAGAGTGCAACTAGGGGATAATTCCCCTTCTTGATAATTAGTGTTACAGAGTCATGTCTTTGACAACATGACCATTCATGAATGGGTATCTACCTAGGTATATAATTGGGACCCTCGATTGTAATCAAATTGTCTCATATCTTCTTGTACATATTATTGATGTTCTATCTACAATTACTATAAATGATGATAAGACATTGAAGTAATTGTTGCAAGCATAGAACATACCATAAAAAATAACACTAGCTAAGAGGGAGTGTTGAATTTTTGTAGCTATGGTTGGTCTTAATGATAAATACAAATGTATACTTCAAGCTGGCTTCAAAAGTTGGAAAATTTGACTTATTAATTATGAATTTTTCCTCGAAAATTTAGGGTTGGCTCTAAATGATCAAGTCGGCTCAACATGGAGTAACACCTATTTGGACTCATTAAGATCACTATGTAAAGGCCATTCGACCTCTTCTTTTGGCATAATTCGGATCACCATCTTCTATTGGCTTTGTTCTCACATGGGAGACTAAAGAGGATGAATTTGTGGCAAAATAGAAGGACAAATATGAGGTGGAATAAGAGGATGAATCCGAGGCATGAAGAAGGATGATTTCTGAGGTGGCAGACCAAAATTTCAGGAAGCTGAATTTGTCTTTGTTTGACTAGGTTTGACCTGGGTTTGGTTACTGGTCAGTTTGACATTGTTTTTGACTTGGAATATCTGATTATATCTCTTGTTGAATTGGACAATTACTATAAGAAAAGGTTGCTGGGTTTTTCCCTAGTTAGGGTTTCCCTAGGATAAATTGTGTCTCTTGTTTAGCTGTATCTTTATGATCCTAATGGCTTTATTGTTGAAGATTTGGTATGTATAATTGCTTGATGATGGATGTGGCACAAGTTAAACTAATGTAGAAATAATTGGAAGTAATTATTAGTCTAGAAAATCTTGGAAAATCAACATGAAAATTGTATGCCCTGTTTGAACATGTAATTATTGATTGTACGGAAGACAAAATTTCAAGCGGTGGCACAGATAATTAATGAGAAAGAAAATATTAAACATATGTAGTAAACTAATGATTGGGTTATAGTTTTGTCTTTTCATCTTATCCATTGTAGATTGGGTTATAGTTTTGTCTTTTTATCTGATCAATTGAATATTATGATCTTTTGATTTTATCTATTGAATATCACTTTATCTTCATCTGACAAAGATGGAAGTCTGTGACAGTGGTATAGTGTTAAGCATAGTTATCAGAATTGGACCGGTAGACCCTCCAAACCGGGAATCGGTCAGAATCACAGGAAACCAATAAAAAATCGGACCAAAAAACTGGTTAACCTAAAACACATAAAATATTCAAATTTTAAAGAAAAACATATTTATTCACGTGCATCCATATGAATCCAAACCATTTTTACACAAATAAGCATAATATCTCATTTATATAGCATGTAAGGGTGCACATAACCAAAATAGCACCAAGTGTAATCCATCTCTAGTATCCAAAAGAAATTATGCTATAACAAATACCTACATATCATCAAAATCATTGCCTATATTGATTGATTGATTGATTGATTGAATGATGATGTTACATAGAAGGGCCCCTGCCTTATATATCGCCTTAGGTGTGTCTTGGTGAAAGGGAATTATCTCTAATTGCGCCCTTTATCCTAATTAATCTAAAATTACAGAATTGCTAATTTTTTTACATAACATTGCTTTCCTCTCGAAAAGATGCTTTGTCCTCAAAGCATACGTAACGATGGGTGTTGTTGATGAAACACTTTTGTCTCCCAGGAAGCTTCTTCTTCTAGTATGTCTTTCCACTTAAACAATTATTCTTTGATTACTCGTGATCGCAACATCTTTTCCCTAGTGGAGACGATACCTTCTGGTTCTAAAATGATCCTCCCTTCGTCATCTAAAGTCAGAAGTGTTGTTTGTGCTGATTGGTGTTTGCCAAGTGGCTTTTTAAGGCAAGATACATGGAAAACATTGTGAACACAACTTTTATCAGGAAGGTTTAAGCTGTATGCTACTTTGCTGATCTTTTTGTTAATCTGGTATGGTTCATAGAATTTTGGTGCCAATTTGTTTTTTTCCTGTCAGTTTTAAGGATAACTGCTTGTAAGGCTAAGGTTTAACAAATAGCCATTCTCCAACTTCAAATTCTCTCTCTATTATGTTTCAGTCAGCTTGCTGCTTCATACGATTTCTTGCATTATTTATATTTTCTTTTAGTGCTTGGATGACCTTTTGGGTTTCTTCTAATTGATCTTTAACTGCTGAAAGTTTTGTCTTGACAATGACAAGGTCCTTCCATTTAGGAGGTTCGTAACCGTACAAAGCTTGAAATGGAGTCATTTTCGTTGAAGTGTGGTAAGTAGAATTGTACCACCATTCGGCGAGATGTAACCATTGAGCCCACTTATTTTGTTTGTCTGTTGCATAACAATGTAGGTAGGCTTCTAAACATTTATTGACAACTTCTGTTTGGCCATTTGTTTGAGGATGATATGCTAAACTCATGTTGAGGTAGGTTCCTATATGTTTGAAAAATTCCTTCCAGAAATTACCTTTGAATTTGGCATCTCTATTGCTAACAATGACCTTGGGAAACCCATGTAATTTGTAGACATTCTTGCAAAATAGCTTGGCAATTTGTTTTGCTCAGTCTGATTTCCTCATTCCAATGAAGTGTGCATACTTGTTGAGTCTGTCGACTACTACGAGAAATTTATCCTTGCCACCGGACACAGGTAACCCTTCGATAAAGTCCATTGATATTTCCTCCCACTTCTGATTTGGAGTGTTTAAAGGGTGGAGCGGAGCAGTCTTGGTGTCATAGATTTCTCATTTTTATTTCTCTAGCATTTATCGCATTCTGCTACATATTTTTGAATATTATTATTCATTCGCTTCTAGAAAAATGATTGGCGTGCATTATAGTAAGTTTTAAAGAAACCTACATGTCCGACTGACAATGAATCATGGGACTGTTTGAGAACTGTGGCTTTAAATTTGGAATTGGGACTTAGGTAGATTCTTCCCTTGTACCACAAAATATCATATTTCCATTCAAATTTTGAATTATGAGGAGGGTTATTGATCATAGAACTTGTTTCTGGATCTTTTGCATATTCACTTCAAATCTCGTTAAGCCATTCTTGGACAACGACTAAAATTGCAAGTAATGATGATTCCTTGTCTTTTCTGGATAGAGCATCTGTTATTATGTTATCTTTCCCTTTCTTATGTAATATATCCTTGTCCAAGGCAACAATTTTTTCGATCCACTTTGGTTGTTTTGTAGAGTGTTTTCTGCTGTAGGAGGTGCTGAAGACTATTATGGTTTGTACGTATTAAGAATTTACTTCCCAAAAGATATTGTCTCCACTTGGCTAATGTGTGCATAATAGTGAGCATTTTCTTGTTATATGTAGACTTGAGACATTATTTCTTGTTGAGCTTCCTGCTTTCAAATGTGATTGGGTGACCATTATGCATTAATACTGCTCCTATGCCAAAACCTGAAGCATCACATTCAATTACAAACGACTTTGAAAAGTTTGGAGTTGCCAATATAGGTGCATTAGACATAATTTCCTTCAAGTCTTCAAGACACTTTTTTGCTTCATCAACCCATCGAAATGAGTTCTTTAGAAGGTTCGTTAGGGGTGTGGTTACGTGGGCATAATTTTTAATAAACCTTTGATAGTACCCAATCAACCCTAAGAATCCTCTTAATTTGGAGATGTTATTTGGTTTGGGCCATTCTTTGATCTTATTAGGATCTACTTTTACTCCTTCCTTGGATATTATGTGTCCGAGGTACTCTACCTCTTCATTTCTAAAGGTGCACTTGGACATATTTGCATAGAATTGATGTTCATCTAATATAGTGAGAACTTGCTCTAGATGTTGTAAACGTTCTTTCCATGTTTTACTATAGATTAAAATATCGTCAAAGAACACTAACACAAACTTCTTTAGATATGTACAATTGGCCAATCGGCAGAAGTCTCAACACATAGAGGCATGGTGGAAAGGAATGTGGAAGCTCAAAGCATCCCTCCGAACAAGATTACTCATGTCGTCCATATTGAAGAATAAGGTGCCGGCGGGAGACAACTTGAACAGAAGAGGGCAATATGGACCTTACTGGTGTTGCCTCTGTAAGGACAACACTGAATCTTTGGATCACCTTTTCCTCTCCTGTCTTGTTACAATTGAAATTTGGAACTCCATTCTATCTCATACACTCTCATCCATCAATTGGAGGGGCCAGACCACGAAGGATGTATGGGCAAATTGGTGGTCATTTGTATCATCACCCAAAGCTAGGAACCTCCCCCTACTCATTAGCTGAGAAATTTGGATAGCTAGGAACCGCACTATCTTTCAGGACTTTGCCCCCCACTGGCCATCCATTATAGCCAGAATAATTGCTGACTACAGTTCACTACTCGAGGTCAAGGCCGACTCTCCACCCAGAACTATCATCCTTGAGTCCATTGATCACTCACAACCCTAGGCATATTTTGATGGATCGGCACAAGAAACAGGATGTGGAGGTGGGGCTGCACTATATATTTCAGATTCACATTTCTATCATATTCAAATGGGACTTGGTAATGGCACAAACAACTTTGTTGAACTCATCACTGCCAAATACCTCATACAATTTGCAATTGAAAAGAATTGTCATAATCTACAAGTTTTCGGTGACTCGAAAATTGTCTGCAACTGGATTAATA
Organism: Pinus tabuliformis; assembly: GCA_031772625.1. NCBI lineage: Eukaryota > Viridiplantae > Streptophyta > Pinopsida > Pinales > Pinaceae > Pinus > Pinus tabuliformis. The sequence goes on along the minus strand of CM062818.1, from coordinate 2,023,758,043 downwards.
AAACATCAACATGTCATGCATTCACATTGCGACATATATTGGATGAGGTGCATAGATACATCACATATTTTGACAATTTTGCTTGTCACCATATCTATAGGGAACAGAACACACTCGCTGACAAACTTTCCAAAATGGCAGCGATCAGGCCATGCAACATCTGGATGATCCAGGAGCAGCGGGGAGGAGAATAGTTCTAGTACTACCACCGTCCATACATGGACCAGGCAGATCAGGCTCAATAGGAGCCTGAAATCATTTGATAATTGACTGTTTATTTCTGTTTATATTTACTATGCTTATACATAATCAGTACATGTTCTTAGGAGTACTCTCTGCGTAGAGTAACAAATTTTGAAGTTTATTTATACAACACTTTATTTAAAGACTATCTCCCTGCGTGGAGCACATATTTTTGGTTCTTAAATTTTGGATTGGCACAGAAACACTAAATTTTGCATATGCTCATAGCATCTACAACATGTAATTTTCTTATCTTAATGAAAATTACGATTTTTCCAAGGGGAAAAAAACTTCTTTAGATATAGACGAAATACCTAATTCATGGTGGCTTGGAAGGTTGCTAGAGCATTAGTTAATCCGAAGGGCATTTCCTTGAATTCATAATGACCTTCATGTGTTCGAAAAATAGTCTTCACTATGTCCTCTAGCCTTATTCTGATTCGGTAGTATCCTGATCTCAAGTCCAATTTTGAAAAGCATTGGGTTCCATGAAGTTCATATAGTATTTCATCTAGAAAGGGAATCAAAAACATATTATTACTTGTTACCTTGTTCAGTCCTAGATAATTTACATAGTCTAAAGGATCCATCCTTCTTTCAGACTAGAACTACTGGCGCAACATAAGGGCTTCTACTCTTTGAGATGATTCCACACTTCAAAAGATCTTGGACTAATATTTCTATTTCCATTTTTTGGTGGTGTGGATACCTATACGGCTTGATGTTGACAGGTTTGACCCTGATTTGACTTTGATTATTTGCTCTATTTGTCTTTCAGGGGACATCTTAATAGGAATATTTTGGAACACCTTTTTGTGTTTTTGAATTAGTTTTTGAACTTTAGGTGTTTCTTTTCTAACTAGTCTTGAAGCCAACATCTCTATTTGATGACACTGTGCTACACATGTTGGTGCTCCCTTCTGGATCAACTTCATCATCTGGTATGATGATACAATTTGATTACGAGGGGGTTGGAACCCAACTAACTTGTATTTTTGCCCCTCCCATCTAAAATTTATAAATTTCTTTGGATGGTTGAAGGAGTAAGTTCCGGTTTGTAGCCATCGGATACCTAAGACCACATCCACTCCTAATGGTACATTGTAGAACGAAGATTCTAGATTGTAGTCCCGAATGTGCAATTTGGCTTTATGGCATTTTTCTACTTTTTCAATTTTATTTCCGTTAGCTACTATCACTTTCATGTTGGGCATGGGATATGTGAAAATGTTGAGCCTTCTCGCCATATTAGAGTCCAAAAAGTTGTGGGTGCTATTGGAATCTATTAAAACCATTACATTACTCTTTTTAATATGTCCTTTTAACTCTAATGTCTAGGGCTAAGATATCCCTGTCATGGCCGATAATGACACTTGTAGAATGTTCTCGCTCTCTGATTATGGAGAAAATTGTGGAGAATCTTCAACTTCTTCTACTTCTGATTCTTCATTGTTTGAATCATTGGTTGCTTCACATGTATACATGTTCTTGGTCTCTTTTACCCTAGCACATTTATGTTTCGAATCCATTTTTCACGACAACGTTTGCACTTACCTTCTTTCATTCTTTGCGTTTCCAAGTTAGTTTTTTCTCTAATGAATTGAATGAATGAAATAATTTACATGAGCAAATGAAGCTCAATAAGTAATACAAAGATATTTACAGAAATAGAAACATCAATTTTCTATTAGGAAATAGAAACAACCAGTTTTTTCTAAGAAACTGCTAAAAAAAAACTAGAAACAACTAATTAGAATGAGCATTAATCACTGAATAGCATTATTCTAGTACCCTCCCTTAATGCTCAATCTATTGAAAACACTAATAGACCCTCTGAATTTTACGAACTTATCAGGACCAAGAGGCTTAGTGAAGATGTCAGCGGGTTGCTTCGTTGTGGGAACATATCGCAACTAAATGGATCTGTCTTCAACAAGTTGGCGAATGTAGTGACAATGACTTTCTACATGCTTTGTTCGTTCATGAAAGACTGGATTCTTGCCAAGTTTGAGCACTCCCTGATTATCACATAACAAGGGAGTAAGACCTGTCTGGAAAACATGCATATCTGCAAGCATACGTCGAAGCCAAACTGCCTCACAAGATGCCTTAACTGCTCCCCGATACTTTGCTTCTGTTGAGGAAAGAGCCACTGTCTGCTGCTTCTTATTAGTCCAGGTGACAGCACTGGATCCTAGACTAAACACATACCCAACTGTAGATTTACGGTCATCAACCGAACCGGCCCAATCAGAATCTGTGTAACCATTAAGTATAGGATCGGAACTTCGAGTGTACAGAAGTCCATAATCAGGAGTGCCCCGCACATAACGCAGCACACGCTTCGATGCTATCCAATGATCAGCCTTAGGCGCTGACATGAAGCGAGAAATGTAGCTCACTGCAAAACTGATGTCAGGTCTAGTGGCAGTATGGTAGATGAGGCTGCCCACTAATTGCCTGAATAAAGTTTCATCCACAAGGGGTGAGGATGACTGAGCTGAAAGTTTGAGCCCTGGTTCCATAGGAGTTGTGGCAGGTTTGCAATCTTGCATTCAGAATTTGTCCACAAGATTTCAGGCATACTTAGACTGAGAGAGAAAGATGTTGTTCTCAGTTTGCCAGACTTCAACCCCCAAATAGTAATGAGGAAGTCCTAAATGTGTCATATCAAAAGTGCTGCACAAATCCTGTTTGATTCCATGGATCAAATGTGTTGAGCTGCCAGTAATGATAAGGTCATCCACATAGACAACCACAAACAGAATATCATCACCAGTATGCTTGATATACAGGTTTGCATCAGATGGACTCCGCTGAAAACCATGATCTGTGAGGTACTGATCAATTTTCATGTACCAAGCCCGGGGAGCTTGTTTTAGACCATAGAGTGCTTTGACTAATTTACAGACTTTCTGTTCTTGACCGGCAACCTTGAATCTTGGAGGCTGCGTCATGTAAACTTCTTCCTGTAAATCACCATTCAGAAAAACACTCTTTACATCCATCTGATGGACTTTCCAATTGAACTGAGCTGCTAAGTCAAGGACAAGCCGTATGGTACTCATCTTCGCTGTAGGAGAAAAGGTCTCCTTGTAGTCAATGCCTTCCTTCTGTGAGAACCCTCGAGCAACAAGGTGAGCTTTATACTTGTCTAGGGTTCCGTCTGCTTTGTATTTCACTTTATACAACCATTTGCAGCTAATGGGCTTTTTTTTCTGTAGGAAGATCAAAAAGGGTCCAAGTGTGATTCTTCTGAAGACTTTGGAATTCAGCTTCCATAGCCTGTTCCCACTCATGTGTACCCTTAGCCTCTAAATAGGTTTGAGGCTCAAAAATACTATGCAGATTAGCCATAAGAGCAAAATTTACTGTAGACTGTTGTTTGCTCTTATGTCTAGAAGTTCTACCTTCAAGGAGCTCATTATCCCGGAGATCACCAATGGTTTTAGCCCACCATTTTGGCCGGAGAGTAGAGGAACCAATCTCTGGAGGAGGTGGAGAGGGCTCAGGAACAATAGAAGTAGCAAGAGGAGGGTTATTTTCCGGAGGAAGCTCAGGTAGAGTATCATCGAATACTGATGCTGCATCATCCCTCCCATCAGGTGGACCTACCGGAAGAAGAACACTGTGAGACTGATCCTCAAAACATTGTGCAGAAGGAGGAGACTGAAAGAATCCTCTGTATTCATCAAATACTACATCTCGACTGAAGCTGAGACGACCAGTGGCTATATCTATCAGCCTATAGGCCTTGTGATGATCACTGTACCCTGTCATCATGAGTGTCTGGCTTTTGGAATCCAACTTAGAGTGCTTAGCAGCTGGAATCCAAACATATGCAACCGAGCCAAATACTTTGAGGTGACTGATCTTAGGCTTACAGCCAGACCAAACCTCTTCGGGAGTCTTCCCTTTAACAACTTGAGTAGGTGATCAATTAAGAAGATAAATAGTGGTAAATATTGCTTCAGCCCAGAATTTGTTTGGAACAGTCCTGTGTTGTAACATGGAACGAGCCATTTCAACAACCGTACGGTTGCGGCGTTCGACAACGCTGTTCTGCTGAGGAGTGTAGGGTGTAATTAACTGGCGTTTGATGCCATGAGTATCACAGAAGTTGGAGAAAGCAAAAGAACAAAATTCCCCACCGTTATCTGTCCTAAGAGTCATGATATTACAACCAAACTCTTTTTCAACTAAGGTTTTAAACTTATGAAAGATACTAAATACATCAGATTTATATTTTAGAAAATACACCCACATCTTTCTATTGAAATCATCTACAATAAGCAAAAAATATTTGCAACCAGTAATAGAAGATGTATTCATAGGACCACAAATATCAACATGAATTAGCTGGAGTACCTTAGATGTGCGCCAAGATTCTCCATCCGTGAATGAAGACCGATGTTGCTTGCCAGCTTGACAAGCGCTGCATACTCCCAACTACTGAGTCTGAATATCAGGTAACCCTGACACAAGTCCCTCCTGAGAGAGCTGAGAGAGATACTGCATGTTTAGATGCCAATATCGCTGATGCCACAGAGTGCTGATGGGAGAAACACGCGCTGCTAGAGCCACTTCTAGAGAATCACCCGTGTCAAGAACCCTGTATAGACCATGATCCTCTAGGCCAACAGCAACCGTAAGACTAGTCTCCCTGTCGATAATGGAGCACTTATGCGCATTGAACACTACATCAAGCTGAGGAGAGTTCCTCATAGTCTGGCTGACAGATAGCAGATTAATTTCCATACCAGGAACATAGTACACATTCAGGAAGATGAGTGTGCGCCCACTAGACTGGATCTGAACTGTACCTCTGCCAACCGCTGTGTACTCTTCACCTCCACTGAATACCACGGAATCACTGAAGGGTGAAAAGTCAATAAACCAGTCACGCCTGTGAGAGAAATGGCGTGATGCACCAGAGTCGATGTACCAGGCTGAAGACGGAACATGATCTGAAGACCTTTTAGCCATAAAGGCGTAAAAGGCAGATTTTGTCTGCTCGGAATGTTTTGCAACATTTGCTATCTGATGGGGCCCTCCCCGTTTCTTCTGTTCAGAAGCAATCCTCTGTTGGCAATCTTTCTTCATGTGGCCAAATTTGTGACAGTAATTACACTGCACATTTTTCTTCCTAGCAGGGTCAAAAGGTTGAGAATAACCTTTCTGCTTAAAGGACTGAGAGGACTGATATTTGGCAGCAAAAGCATTTTCTGAGGAGGTTGATGAAGAACCACTACCAAACTGTTGTTTCCAACGATCTTGCTGCATGAGTTTGGTGCATAACTCCGGAAACTTCAGATCAACATTAGTGGAGGTAATATTGAGTGTTTCTGTGAAGTGCTCATAAGGTTTTGGTAGACTTTTCAGAGTGATGACCACCATATCTTCTTCCTCCATGGTCCGACTAATGGCTTCTAGCTGATCTCGAATGTCTTTAATCTTGTTAAGGTGTTCCTGTAAAGATATATGTTCGTCCATCATGATGGAGAACAACTGATTCTTGAGAAAGAAAGCTCTGCTCTTGTCAGATGTCTTGTGCAATTCCTTCAAATGTTGCCAGATCTCGGCAGCTGTCTTGCCGGAAGGAATTTGCGGTAATTGACTATTAGTCATAGAGAGTTTGAGAAGCATAACAGCCTCTCGATTTCGATCATCAAACTTATCCTGATCTGTACCAGGTGTACCAGGACTGAGCTCTTTTCCTAAAACAAGCTGATCAAGACGCCTATATTCAAAAATGGTCAACATTCTCTGTTTCCAGATGTTATAATTGGTGCCATTAAAGCGTTGACTGCCTTCCAACATCAGGTTGGTAAGGGAGGCCATCTGCACGTTTCCCAAGATATAGGAAAAAATCTGACAGGTGCTGGAAAAAAAATATAACCAGAAATCGTTCTGAGAAGCTTAGGCAGGAAGAGATGCCAAATGCTGATTCTTTCACGCAGGATCGAACACCGAGAAGCACGATTTACGTAACTAATCACTGGTTTAGGAACTGGTTTAATTCGAAATTGAGCTACTTGCAATAAACGCAGAACAACAACGTGCAATTTATCCCTTGAACCCACAATATAAAAAACTTTCTACGTGAAAGATGACCGTGGATTTCACAATCGTTGACTGAAGAAAAAACTGCTACGGACTTACGCTGGAACTCGTATGGCAACTTGTGAATGGCAGGACACCCAATCCACGGGCACGGAAAAAGATTTTGACGTTTGAAACTTGCTGAACGCTGAATATACTTTATTACCGTCGTAGCCGCTCCCAGCTATATGTCCGTCTGCGGAAATGCTAAATTAATGGCGCAGTCGGTGATGGCACAGCGTGCTGCCCTCTAGTCGTTACGCTGTCGTAGAACACGCAGATTAATACTGGAACGGAGCAGGTGGACAAATAAACTAAACACAAAAAAATGTGAATGTTTTCCGGCTTGACGCCGAGCACGGTGCCGCCGAAACCACGATCACCACGATCCCGCTCTTCTTAATTCAAAAAACTTTGGTTGAGTCGAATGCAGAAGCCGACCAATTGCCAGGAAAATTTTCGGTGACAGAAACGTTTGATGGCGTCGTCGCGTTTCTCACCGACAACCGAAGCTAAGAGAAGATGACAATCGACGCAGGCCGACGGTCGCTTTTGTACGCTGTGTTCCTACTGTTGTTCGTTACTTTCGTTCTCTCTGCCGCATAAAATAACAATTTTGTCTCAGCGAAAAACCCTGACAGCGATCAATGAACACGACCCTTCCAACTGTGGACTCGGCTTGCCTGCGGCTTTTACTGTGGACTCGGCTTCAAACAACGCCAACGCACGAGAAATGAGCTTATACAACTAAGGAACGAGCAGGGTAATAGTGAAACCCCAAACAGAACCCGTCCTCTACTCAACAAGCAACAATGTCAGGTAAAACGGAGAATCGCTCTTCAAGTTTGAACAACGTCAACCAATGTGAAAACAAACACTCAGATGCAGGGTCCTAGAAAGCAGTTTCAAAATGAAAAACAAAATTTTTCACACACTGAAAAATTATTTTGAAAAGCTAACTTAGCTCTGATACCATAATGAATTGAATGAATGAAATAATTTACATGAGCAAATGAAGCCCAATAAGTAATACAAAGATATTTACAGAAATAGAAACATCAAGTTTCTATTAGGAAATAGAAACAACCAGTTTCTTCTAAGAAACTGCTAAGAGAATAAAACTAGAAACAACCAATTAGAATGAGCATTAATCACTGAATAGCATTATTCTAATATTCTCCTTCACGTAGATGTGGTGGAACATGTTGCGTATTATGTGTGTTACCATTTTGGGAAAATCTTTGTCCCAAATATACTTTTTCAATTTTTGGCCACTCTATCCTTTTGAGCTTCTTTTCTGCAGCTTTTGCTTTCGGTCTTGCTTCTTCTATAAAAGTGATGTCATGAAGCCTAAGCTCAGCTTGGAGATGTGGTTTAAGTCCCATAATGTATAATTGAATAAGACGAGTCTCTGATAACCCAAGTACTCCTGTAGCTAGAGTTTCCCATTCTCTAGTGTATTCATCCACATCTCCCTTTTGTTGCAGCCTAGTGAGTGTTGCAAAGAACTCTTCTTGTTTGACACCTTGGAACCTCTTAAAGAATGCAGTTTTGAATTTCTTCCAATTGATAGCGGGTGTCATTTTCTTCCACCACATATACTAATCATATGCGTTGCCTTCAATTTGCATGGATGCATGCTTGATCCTTTCATCATCATTGTCAACACTATAAATTTCGAAATCTTCTTCTTCTTTATTGAACCGTGCAACACTATATTTCTCGTTATCATCAAATTTGAAGAGATCAAATTATTCTCTTTGTTGATATGTAGCAACTGGTGGGGTGAAGAAGGGGTATTGATTGGAGAGGTGCATATTTGAGTATTGAATCCAACGCTGCATATTTTGGAAATTTGTGTTGCTATTTTGTTGATTGTGCCTGGAAGATGCTTTTGGAGACTTAGGAGTCTGGAGTGAATATCATGTATCCAAAGGATCTTGGTGTTGAGTAGCTTCATTATTCTGGTGAAGTTGATCAGGTGTAACGTTCAACTTTCCACAAATGGACTTCAACATTACCATTGTTTCATTATAAGTTACTATTGCTTCATTGTGATTCCGATCCACCTTATTTGGAAGGTTTGCATGATCCCTTTTAAAGTAGTTATGGTTATGTTCGAGTTGATTTTTTATTCTCTTCGTTGTGCCCTCGAGCTCTTCATTTTTTTCGGCATGTCCGATGACCTTAGTCTCAAGACCTATCAAATTTTTATTAAAATCATCTATCGACATTGATGAAGACAATGATCGAGTATGTGGTGGTGTATATTTATCCAGCTTAACCTTTTTTCTTAACTTGACCCTAATTGTTTTCTTTTAACTATATATATATATATATATATATAACTCTTTTTAGTCACTTTATATATAGTTAAATATTAATTAACATATATGGTTATTAAATATTAATTAATTATATAATTATAAATCATATAATAAATTAATATTATAAGTATATAGTAATTAATATAACTATAAATTGTTGAATCGATTGAATAGCCCTTTCATGGATTCGAAGGATACAATGCAGTGGACGTGACGTCTGATGGAATGCGTCAAGGGTGGGTCGATTGAGCGAGGAACGAAGATAGGTTGGCTACACGATTGACCACCGCTAGGTAGGCAGATTGGGTGAGTGGAGTGCGTGGCAGAGATAGAGGAATTGGTTTTCTGTGACAGACATGGGGCTAGCGAACAAGGTTGAATGGGATGGTATACATAATGTTTTTCAGGGGATGTTAGACGAAGGTCGACCAAAATATGGCAGTGGTTGGATGAACAATGGTACGAGGAAGCGGTAGGGAGGATGGACGAACCCAGCGCAGGGAAGAACGATAGGGGAGTGTGTTGATAGTGGGACAGTAATGTGTGAGTGGCGTATGAAGGGTTTGTGCAGCAAGAGGGCATCTGAGGACCGATTGCTCTGATACCAAATGGAACATTAAATCTTAGAAAACAAATATATATATATATATATATATATATATATATATATATAGAATGATGATGTTTTTTTTTCCAAAGAAAAAATCAGTGACTTTTTACTAATAAAAAATGAAAAGTTACATTGTGTGGATGCATAAATCATTCATGAATTGTCCCGAGGGAACCGTGTGTGAACAAACCCGCAGTAGCAAAGCTATCAAAAAATAAGAATAAAAAATAAAATTACAGATTGGTAGATAAACTGGACTTTTCTTTTTTGCCTTTTTTCTTTTGGACTTTTTGCCAGACCCCAAGGGATGGAGTAGTAGCGACAATTGCTAGTTCATTATTTCTGGAGATTGAATGATGATGTTACTTAGAACGGCCCCTAGCTTGTATATCACCTTGAGTGCCTTTTGGTGAAAGGGCATGATCTCTGATCGTGCCCTTTAGCCTAATTAATCTAAAATTACAGAATTGTTAATTTTTTTACATAACAATTACCCTCTAAGCATTAAAATAAGATAGAAAAATCATAGCATGTTAAGTCAAGATTTTGTTTGAGTGATGGGTATTTTTTTAGTAGGCTCATGATAGAGGAGTTCAACAACCAATGCCACTAACATCAAGGTACATAGAGGGCTTGGTGCTCTTGATTCCCTCCAGTCCTGAAATCTTGGAAAACTATTAAGTCTGTTGGATTTTGAGTGAGATCTAAAATTTTGTTTTCTCCATATGAAATCCAGTGAGGTCAAAACCACTCTCAAACATCTTGAGTCATTTCATGGTAATGTTAAAAATTTAAGTAAAAGGATGAAAAGGAAAACGCATAGCAATAATAGGGCCATATGCTTGAATATTAGGCACCTATTCAGGGCTAGTGCCCAACTAAGACAAACATTAAAAGAAAAAGGCATAACAAGCCCCACTTGTTGCATTCTATGTGGCTTAACTGTACCGAACCGGACAAAAATGATTCAAGTCACCGGTTTGAACTAGTTTTTGCCTCAAAGCGGCCAGACCGGTTTGAACCGGCTGGTCCGGTTCGACCCTTGTAACAGTGGTGGTAAGTGGTCTGGTGGAGTTTATGTAATATCCCCAATTTTGTGAGCATGGGAGTCACTAAGGAATTTTACCCAATTTTAGTAATATTAATTAAAAATGGGCAAATATTATTGGAGAAAGGTGGCTAGTATTACTTTATCAAGGAATAGCGGCAAATTATTATTTTATTATATTGTGGAAAAAGTGATTTAGTAGAAAATGGCCCCCACCAATCACATAATATTAGAAAAAAAGAGTCTAGAGGAATGAGGAGAAATTATAAAAAGAGGATGGACTCATTTTGTGGATTATCTTTGACATTTGCAAACAAACACTCATTTGTACACTTTGCTATTTAGCAAGTCTACCGACTGTTTAGCCACGAGTCTTTCAAGCGGGAGATTCAACCTCTACTTCGGGGGACCATCCGTGCCCGGCCTAGGGAGGCTGTTCTACGGGGGTTTTTAGGAGTTATGGGGCAGCGACACACATCAGTAACCAACGTAGAGAGGGGAGTGCGTATTTCTGGGCAACCAGGAATCACACAGAGGGAGTTTGAGACCAGCAGGGATCTCATTGCTTGTCGGGAGGTCAGGGAGTTGAGGTAGCAACATTGGGCATGCATTTTTGCTAGAGCTTTCAGCGAGCTAAGCCAACATACCAGCAATTCACATTTCTGGGCAAAGGGATAGCGCAGAGGCCACTCGACAGAATTTCGTGGTGTTTGGGAACAATTGATATGGGCCAAGAGTTCATCCATGAAGTTAGGAGTTGGATAGCAGGGGTGAACCCAACATTTTGGAGGAGTTTGCAGAGGGATTTGCAGGCAGTTTCCAGCAGGTCGAATTTGGCAGCCACAGCTGGGGTGAGGCTCCAAGGGGGTCGAAAAACAAAAGTCAAAACTGGCCAAATTCCCTTCTGGGTTTTTCTGAGTTTTGGCCAAGGAGTCCGAGATTAAAAGCATATAAATTTCTGGGCGGTTTTAGTGCACTTCCAGCGATTCGAAATGCAGCAAGGAAACAGTTTTCTTGGCAATGCAGTGCAGATTGGTGCAACAGCTGGGCAACCTTCAACTCAACGATTTTCCTACATGGGTTTGGTCTTGCTTGTCCATTGAGACAAGCCCAGGGGCAACATTCCACTATCTATTGTATTTGTCTTGCAGAAATATAATAAAATGGCTCAAAAGTTCTTCATTTGCAGTTTTTCTGTGGGTGCTTGATGAATATTTCGTTTTTGTATTTTGCTACGTAGAATATTTATTGTTATCACTTGTATTTCCTATTTAGGAACATTACAGTGGTATTAGAGCATGATCTTGGCCAGCTGTGGGGGAGCTAACAAGATCATGGAGGTTTTGGCCATGCATGCATAGTGACTGGTGAATTTATGGGCACTCCAATGACACAGAAAGAGAAGAGTACATAGGGGATCATGGAGGAGTTGATGAGGCAGAACCAACAGTTGAGGAGACAAAACCAACAGGTCCTAGAGAGGATGCAACAAATGGTGGGGATGTTGAGTCATACCCAACAGAGAAGCCATGTGCATGCACGCACAACCCAATAGTACAACACCCATACGTATGGCCAATTTGGTTGTCCTACCATGCCTCATTTTTTGGATGAGCCAAAGGAGAAGCATGGGTCAAGGACGAGATCATCCTGTAGAGGAGGGCAGTTAGAGGGTGAGACTGGGGGGGTTTCTGCTGGTGGAGACCGGGCTTTAGATGTCAGGAGCTTGAGGAGGAGGTTGAGCATGAGGACATGCAGGATGGTGAGGGGCACATTGATATACCCAATGTGGCACAAGAGTCACCATTGTTGGAGACCTCTTTGATAGCACAGGTTGACACCTTGGTGGAGATAGTAGAGCCTACACCCCTAAAGTCATATGTTGATGAGGTGTTGTCCCTAGGTGAGGTGCTAGGAGACACAAAGGTACCCAGAGCCATGACTGAGTTCCCTGACGACAGCCACCTACAACAACATGGAGAATACATAAAGGGATGTGAGATAGTCATGGAGGGGCAGGTTGTGACCCATGTAGAGCCCATGGTGGAGGAGGACGAGCAGTCGTATTTTGGGCTTGCCACTGATTTAGAGCATACAGATGCACAAACCGTCACCAAAGCCACAATACTTCTAGATAGTAGCTCGCTTCAGGCTTATATAGATGGGACTTGCAACATTTCTAGGCTACCTCTACACAACAAAGAGGGAGGTGCAAATTACCCCGACAGATTTTATGTACCGACCAGGTCAGTGTGATGAGGCGACATGAGCTACACATGGAGCAACATTCGCAGGATGGGCGACTGGTTTCATGTATGGTTGTTTGTGCATTCGATCCCTCTCTCAGGATTGGATGGCGAGAGATATTGAGTTGGTATCCGGTGGAGCTGGTTAGGAGGTTAGATGCATCCATGGCCATAGTTCAACAGAGGCTATGGATTACCAGAGGGGCTAGAGAGCCACACTGTTGTTGGGATCCAGGTGGGATTCTCTTTCACATCGTGGAGTCAGTAGGTGATGGTAGTAGTCGCATGATGGACTTGGTGGTTGGGCACACACACCGTTTCATATCCCCTGCAGAGTTCCTGACAACACTAGTGACAGGATTGATTGACAGGGGAGCAGGCAGATTTCATGAGTTGTCATGGCATGTTGGGCATACATGGGATTGTAGGATGATTAGCCTACTTTGGCAGGAGTTGGTAGGAGGAGGTGGCATCAGCAGGCCACCAGACAGGGTATTGTATGGAGATGGTGCTCTCTCACTGGTATATTGGACACCAAAGCTACTGAGGATAGGCTCAGTAGTGTTATTCACGTTAGCATGTAAAGAGTTAGGCCGCTTAGGTCTATCTGGGCAGATGAGGAGATATAGCTCACATTGTGGAGGGCTTACCAGCAGAGTGGTAGTAGAGATGGTGACCCTGATAGGATGCAGGAGGATGCCTATGGACTCAGTCTTAGACCTTGATATCTAGGGGTGTATAGGGGTATGCAAGGATGCACAACAATACACGGAGGAGCACGAAGGTGTGCAGGGTTGCGTCGTGGTGTAGGAGGAGCGGTTCACATATTAATGGACACATCGATATAGGAGGGATACCAATTGATCCAAGATGATGTAGCAGCATGTAGCAGGGTTCGGTGGTGCATAGAGATGTGTGATTGGGTGCAGTTGTATGCCAGGAGACACGAGGATACATGGTTATATGCAGTAGTGTGTGAGGTTGCAATGCGGACAGAGGGAGTGCTACTAGCAGGGAGATTCCTTGACGAGGATGTTAGGCATGTCATTGGGGTGGACATACCCAGGTTGGGAGAGTGAATCGATCACAGGATGGGTTGGGAGTGTCCACATGGGTTCTTGATCATACTCATCGGAACCCACACATCTTCCACTCGTTGGCACCACGAGCAGTTGAGGGGAGCCTTGTTGTGTTCGATCCAAGCCCATAGTGTGGATAGCAGGACTTGTGGGATTTTCCTGAGATGACGCTATGAGATTCAGTGCCTCAGGGGCATGATAGATATTCTACAGTGGAGGAGCAAGGTCGGTGCGCGAGTTGACAACCACAGGTTGGGAGATGAGGTGATATTCTGCAGGGGTGGCATATCGTTCATCACTGAGCTTACACCTGGGGAGCTGGTCATGGGGGAGACATGTGCCACTCTTTCCATAGGGCATGTCGGGATCCTGCATGAGCAGAGGATACCATGTATGATTGAGGAAATTTTCCAGTGGGTGTTGGGCTCCAGACATTGTATTGGCACATTATCGAGAGGGTGGGTGGCAGACTTAGTGGTGATGGTTGGCAGGAGCAGGATGGATCCACATACATTGAGTCGATTGTGAGTATCAAAAACCCATCTATTGGCTGCATTCAGGGGGTAGCTATTTGGCACCTGCAGTTTTCTGCGGTCATCAGTAATAATTAGTGGCAAGAATAGGGCAGTTTAGCATGTATTAGATTAGTTCATGATATATGGAGCATATATATTGATTCCATTGACAGAATGAAGACATGTTCATACATCCTTCTGCTGGCTCGATGTATTGTGGAGAGGGATGAATGAAGAAATAGAGGGACAAATCACTGCTTCTCTACTAGCCGAGTTCATGCCTTAAGAGGCCGAGTTCCTTTAAAAGTGTCTTTTTAATATATATTTTTTTATAATTATTCAAAACTCCTTTAATCCAATTTCCTATTATCCTTAATATTTCAAAACTCCTTTGTATTCTTTTTATATAATTCTACTTACGTTTTTTTTTAATTTCCTTTTGTACTTTAAAAACAATATTTAAATATTGTTTCGATTGACTTTTTTTAAATACCTTATTGTCCTTTGTATTTATTTTTTTAGAAAAGAGATCAAACCCTTTCATCAACAAGCTTTGAGGACAAAACTTTTTGAAGGAGAAGGCAATGTTATGAACATAAATTATGTAAAAATAAATAAAAATAGATAATAAATAATAATCATAATAATATAAATATAATAATAAATAAAAGTAAATTAACTAATGGTTAGTTAGTTAATAATGAAAAGACGTGTCTTAGAGACATGCCTGTTTGTGAAAGGGTACTTACCTGGCTATATATACAAGACCCTCATTCTCATTTGTACTCATTCTATCACCAATTCTTTATATAATATACAATTTACACTTACTATCCTATGATGGATGTATTTGTTTGCGAAGCATTTTAAATATTTCCGCTGCGTATACGACTTCTGGTCATTACAAAAATTGATGCCTCGGTAGACAACACCTTGAATAATTTTTTTACTACAGAGGCAGATCGGAAGCAACAAACTGGAAGCTATATGGGCCTCAATTGAGGTATGGGCAGGATGGTCCTCGATTCAATTCTATGTCTGTTAATGTGCAATGATAGAATAGTGATAGAAATGCGATGCTGTGTGTGGCATAGAAATCAATGGATGGTAATTTTCCTTTAATTGAAATTTGTAATTAATGTACAGAAGTTAATTTTGTTTGATTAGAAAAATCATGCAATTAATAGTCGTATAGCAGTCAGAAGAATATACGGATGCACCACAATTTGTACAGATCTAAGTAACCAGATTCGTCCTATAGAGCCCACGAATCCGAATCCGTCGTGTCCGACACGATTCTCTCGAGATTCGTGTCCAAAAAACATGACACGTCGTGTCCTATTTGGACACGTCGAATCCCCCAACATGTCACGATTTTGGTAGCGTGTCACGATTTTGGAAATCGTGTCTTGTTTTCCAGGACTCACTAGGCAGAAAAAGTGACCTGCGCAGGTATGAAAAGGCCGCATTTGGTCATTATAGCCATGCATATTTTCATTTGGCAAGCGTTTTGTGAGTTGTTGGCAAGTGGAGAAGGGTTTGCAGCAAGGAGTTAAGGGAGTAGAGCATTCGACAAGGAGATTCAAGCACCAGGTAAGTGCATTTCACCTCCATTTTTTTGCATTTCTTACATCAGTTCGTATATGATTTTTTGTTTACAAATTTGTGCATGTTTTGTTCATTTCTTTTACAGTATTCATGGCTCAATCAAAGGCAGCAGTTAGAGGGCAAAGGAAGGGCAAGAATGTCATGGGTGGAGATGCCCCTCCTCCCCCAATATCATCAGAGTTTGCTGCAAGTAATTTTGAGGGAAGAGGAGGACCTAAAGACAATGATAAATATCCATTGTGGAAATATGTCACAAGAGAGGATGGGCCAAACACCAAGGGAAAGGGGGGAGGCAATGTGCAATGGAAATGCAACTTTTGTCACATTTCTTTCAAAAGCACATATTACCGTGTGAAATCACATTTGTTGGCTTTATCGGGTTGTGGGATTGGAGCTTGTAAAGCTGTTTCTTTTCAAAAGAGAAAAGAATTGGAAAAGGAGTCCAATGTTGATATGGAACATGTGGCTTCAAAATCAAGAAAACCCAAGAATGAAGAGCCCCTTCCACTTTTGAGGAAAGCCACCACCAAATTTCCATTTGAGAGTTCTACTTCTAGTGGGGGACAAGCATAAAAAGGAAGAGCACTTGGTCCAATGGAAAAGATTTTCCAAAAAGATAGACGGGATGAACTTGATCTCACCATTGCCTTCTTCTTCTATCAAAACTTCATATCATTTATGTTGCACGCTCACCTCTATTTATTGAGATGTGCCGAGCTCTAACTCAAGGGGCTCCAACAGGGTATGTGCCTCCTGGGACAGAGAAGCTGAGAACCACATTGTTGACGAAGGCAAAAAAATAGGTGCAAAAAATGCTTGAGCCTATTGTAGCATCATGGCCAACATCTGGGGTTAGCATTGTTTCTGATGGATGGACAGATCTAGCACGACACCCAATCATCAACTTCATGGTGTCTTCCTTGATTGGTCCAGTTTTCATGAGAGCAATGGATACACTTGGCGAATACAAGGATGCACAATTTATTGGGGAGTTATTTATTAAAGCTATTAAAGATGCAGGTGTTGATTCTTGTGTGCAAATCATTATAGATAATGCACCTGTTTGCAAGGCTGCTAGCATGATTGTGGAAGCTAAATATCCACAAGTGTTTTGGACACCTTGCATTGTCCATTCATTGAACTTAGCACTGAAATCCATTGCTTCTGATGTGCCTTGGATTGGAAGCATTATTGAGGATGCAAGACATATCCGTAACTTTGTGCAAAATCATACAAATGCCCTCACTATCTACAAGGAGTACACTAATCTAACATTGTTGAAGATTGCTGATACACGGTTTGCATCTTCATTCATGATGTTGAAGAGGTTGAGGGAGGTCAAGACCGCTTTTGGGTCCATGGTTTTTTCTGAGTTTTGGTCTTTTTGGAGAAAGACAGATCAGGTAGCCTCTAAAAGAGTGAAGGACACAGTGCTAGATGATGCTTGGTGGGAGAGGGTAGATTTAATTATTCAGATCATGGACCCTATCATTTCTTTGCTTCGATTTGCAGATACAGACAAACCCGTCCTAGGAGAGGTTTATAAGGGATGGGATTCCATGATTGAGTCTGTGAGGAGCATTATTCTACAGAGTGAGTGCCCCGAGTATGAGCTATCACCAGAGGCCTTCTATGATACCATACATGATATTCTTGTCAGCAGATGGGACAAGAATTGTACACCTTTACATTGTTTGGCTCATTCATTGAACCCCAAATACTACAGCCAGGAGTGGTTGAATGATGGACCTTCCCGCAGATTCCCTCCTCACATGGATGGTGAAATCTCACAGGGGAGGAAAGAGGCATTCAGGCAGATTTTTCAGGATAGTGCATTGTTTGCTGAGGTGGAGGATGCCTTTGCAGAGTTTTCCACTGGCAGTGGTCGATTTGGAGGTTATGATGTGATTAGAGACAGGGGGCCTAAGAAGCCCTATTCTTGGTGGGCAAATCATGGGGCAACAAGCCCTCCTCTTCAACAGTTAGCCATGAGGCTCCTCTCTCAGGTGACTTCATCCTCTTGTTGCGAGAAGAATTTGGAGCACATATGGGAATTTGTATAGTGTGAAGAAGAGCAGGCTTGAGTAGTCCAGGGCAGAGACAATGGTGTATGTGCACACCAACCTTTGTCTTATTTACAGGCAGAGCGAAGAGTGGTTGAAGGGAAAGACAAAGATGTGGGATGTCTTTCCTGATGATATGGGTCTGGACACCAGTGTTGAGTTGGCATTGGCCAACATGGATCTCAATGATTCAGTGCTAGAGCCTGTTAGATTTGATGAATTAGAGGGGTCATCCTCCACACCAGTAGATGCAGAGGCGACTATGGATACAGGGGAAGAGGAGGATGCAAAGGAGAGCAGTGGGGACCATGATGATGAGGACATTGATGCTGATTGATGCCTTGAGGCTTGTATACCTGTATTTGTTTTATATTTTCTATTTCTATTTGCCATTGGCATTGCACCAACACTACCTATGTAACAAATTTTGATTTGATGACTTAATGAGAAAACTACAGTTGTCAATGTGTTTATCTTACTATCTTGTAGTTATAAGTTGTCTTTCAGTTATGAATTATGAATCATGATTTATGTGACCAGTACCACTGACATTTATTTGAATTTTGTATGTACTATGCATGCTAATAGCTATAGATGAAGATCTATGTTTGAAATCAATAAATTTGTATCATTAATTAAAATTTGTGTAAGAAATATCTAATTTTTAATATATATATATATATATATATATATATATATATATGTTTTAATAAAATAATATATAACGAATCCTACGTGTCCTGTTTCGGGGGGTCAACGTGTCTGAATCCGACACCACGAATCCTGAATCCTACGAATCCCGAATCCCCGTGTCAGGTGACTTAGGTACAGATACACACAGTGGTGGCTGTTATGGGGACGTGCTTGTGGCTGTACAGCTCTTTGTTTTCTTTTTTTTATCGAACCATGTGTTTGTGTGTGTGTGTGTTTTGATTCCTGATTTTTTAAGTAACCGACTTTGTGATTCATAATAAATAATAAATAAAAATGAGTTTAGACCGAGAACAATTATACGCTCGACAATCAAGTGAAACATCCAGAGAGGAAGACAAAAGAATCAATCATCAAACAGTGCCACAACAGAGAGGGCAATTTCATAAAGTCACAAGTAAAAATACAAAAAAAATGTGGTGTTTTGTGAGTATGTGTACTAGAAGTGGAGGTTGTATTCCATTCATCCACATTGAAATCACCAAGACTGAGTTTGATAATGTCATCTGGAAAGTTGATTGGATTAAGAGGAGTTGAGGTAAGTGGGAGCTTTCCATGGAAGCTTTTCTAACTTCAGGTCGACGAACTCTGAGAAGAGGAATTGTCGGTTTGTTATTTTAATAGAACCAGCATTGTTATATGATTTGTTATTTATATTTTATATTTTCTTTTACACCTGACTTGGAGATGCCTTCGGTATTCGAGGCATTATACTGAACATTTATACTTGCTAATCATATTGACCACTGTTTAGTTATTTGTGGACATGAATATAATCTCTCTTTCTCATTCAAAAAATATCAATGGTGATTTCTGACTCTTTTTTTGTCTGCTGAAGGCGAATAAAAGATTTGATTATTCAACACAAGGGAAACTTTGCTCTAGAGTTGCAGCAGAGGTCAATTGAATTTAGCTCCATTCTTCACAAACACCAGAATCTTAAGTATGATTTCAATATCATGTTACTAGAGTTCTATGCATTCTATGTTCCTATTTAAGAATTTAAGTCACTGGATGTGTAAATTCTTAAGCTAATAGGGACCATTACCTTGCAGGTCAGCATTGGTGGAGCGAATGCCAGTTCTAGATGAATCAACATATAGTGGAAAGAAAGCGGATGCAGCAGGTGCTGTCCTTGTGGATAGCAAAACTAAAGTTTCTCCAGGAACACCTGCAAGCATTCCAAATGGAGTAAGCAAGCCACCAACGAATGCTCTTATGGACTTGCTTGATTTGAGTGTGGATGAAGTTTCTTCTCCTGCTGTATCTGCTGGGGATTTTCTTCAAGATCTTTTAGGAATTGGTTCTTCCCCAGATCCAGCATTACCTGGTACCTCCAGCATTCTTTTCTGTTGTTATTATACTGATTTTTCATTTCATTTCATCATCAGAAGGACATATCTTGTACCCCTACTGTTTTTGGTTGAAATTCTAATGCTGGATATAATCTCTAGCCTCATTGACCTATTTTGGTTCCTAGTGGACATTAATATAAATTTCATTTTCAATATCAATTTCTGGTATTTGTGCGTATGCATTTTGGGATCATCCAAACAGGTTTAAGTTCTAGTATTACTTTTGAAAAGGAGTAGGGGAACTACACATGATATTAATCTCACCTTCTCACTGCCACATCCCCAAGAGGAATATATTTTGCATATTCTGTTGTACTGTTAGCTGTGGTGTTCCAAGTTTTTTTTTTCATTTAAATGAGGACCTACTTGGTTTTTCTTGAGATGTATATTCTGTCTATGTACCACCAAGTTCTTGGATGAGGTGACACATGGATGCATCTTAGGTTGGGTTCAAAATGGGACACCCTCAAATTTCAGAGGTCAAGGGAATGTTGGATGGGGATCCTGTCCTAGATATTAAATATTTAAAAATATAAAAATTCAATATGTAAAAATTAAGAATTTTTTTATAGTTTTCCAAGGGTATGCGCTCCCTAGGGTCAGGTGCATGGACCCCTCGCACCCCACGCACCCAGGAAGTCTCAGGGTGCGTTTCCACATACACCCTTTTTGTGGAGACGCAAGGGGGTGCGTTTTCCCCCGTGTGGGGGGGACGTGACTCCCCAAAAGGGGTGCTTTTGGGCGTCCCCCCTCGAATTTGTCTAATAACACTTAATTTAAAAAGAAAATTGAAAATTCACGTATTAAAAAACTTAAAAATAAATAAAAAATAAAATAAAATAAAACAAAACTAAAAATTAAAAAGTTAAAACTTAACTAGGTTAACTTTTCTATTCATTTCCCAAATTCTCTTGCCTGCCGTCGAGCTCTGCTGAGTGCTCTCTTGCCGCCATCGAGCTGTGCTCTCCTGCCACAGTTGAGTTGTGCTCTTTTGCCGCCGTCGAGCTCTGCTCTTCTGCTGTCGAGCTCTGCTCTCTTGCCCTCCGTTGAGCTCTGCTCTCTTGCCCGTTGTCGGGCTTTTCTCTCTTACCCACCGTCGCGCTCTTCTAGAATGATGAATGATGAATGATATGGATCAATGTATTTGAATATTTCATTATTGAATTTCATGGTATGGATGAATGATGAGTATATCATATGAATGATGTATGTATCAAAATGAATGATGAGGAGGGATCAATGTATGTCGTTATTTAATTCAATTATGAATTTAAATTTTATGTGTGGATCAATGTATTGCTATTAGTCTACTTATGCTTTCATTATTGAATATGAACTTGAATTTTCTATATATATATATACCCCGATGGTCCCCCCGCCGCCCTTCCACACCCCTGAAATTTCCCTAAAAGTTGAGGGTACTCCCACATGTCCCCCCTGTGTGTCCCCCAGCACCAAAGTCTTGGTGGAACATTGATTTTTTATGCATATTCATCACAAGTTTACACAATTACAGCAGCTACATTCATTACCAAATTGGCAATTATACTGTTTGGAAACTGTTATTCAATGTAGGAGAGTGATTGTGGGCGATTACGAGAAAATTCCCTTCATTTTTGTTTTCTTTTTGGGGAGGGGGGGAAGGGGCTTGGGGAAGTTGTAGGGGGCTTATGTTCTTTATTCTGTCACTTTTGCTGGCTATGCCTTTATGTTAACTATTTGCTTCAAATTTTGATTTAAATTTATCTTCTCATTTTCTGTTATCTTTGCTGGGAGATATGTTATGTACTCCCTTTATAGCTTTTAGTGCATGATTACTCTTGAATCCCATTGACCTATTTTGGTCATTTGTGGACATTAATACAATTTGAATTTCAATGATGTTTCTCATTATAAATTAATCAATGTCTGAGTCAAAATGCTCAATTCTAACTGTATTTTAAATTCTCCAGAAGAAAAATTATTGATGCTTCTCCAACTTTTCATTAGAAGAATGCTTGTTGGTTTCAAAAGCAATTGGAATGTAGTAGAAAATACCTGCTGTCCACACTTTTTGCATTTGAAAGATTGTCATTTACACTTTGCCTCAAACAAGTGTGGTGCTGGTGGAAAATGACAAAAACTGGGTTTGACTGGGATATCTGGAGGGAAAAAATGACAAGATGATGGTAGTTGGGCCTCTACCTTGTGGTAAAAGAAAATAATTATGTTTATGTTTTCCTGGGTTGTGCTTTATTGAAGATGGAAGGAGTGTCCCGTCGTAGCCCCAGGTAATCAGGGCATTCTTTTTTTGCATAGATGCCCTCATCAAATCCCCTTTTGTCCCCACCATATTTAGGATATGATGAGGAACATTTCCAATGACAACTCCGCGTCTTTGCAGTGTCAGGAGCCAAGTTGCATGAAATGCCGAAATGTTTAAGAGTTTCCGAAATCGGTATGTTAGAAATGTCACCTCCCAGAATTGAAAATGTCGGCTGAAATGTCACACAGTACACACACACATAAAGTTATAAATAAGTGAATAACACTTTATCTTACAAGAAATAAAGGAATAAGACCCATAGATGACAATTTAGAAGGAAAACAAAGTCAATATTAAATCTCATAGAAGATTACATGATGGCTGAGTTTTAGCGTTGTGGGTACAGGCAATGTCACATGGTTCGGGTTCGAATTCGAGTTCGACAATGATTAAGTTCGATTCGAGTTCGAATTTTCTGATAAAGTTCGAATGAGGTTCGCCATTAAATTCGAATATATATATATATATATATATATATATATATATATATATATAAATAATGTTTCTATATAATTTTTATGCAGATGGATCATATTAATATGATATTTTAAAGATTCCAAGACAGTCTACATACCAGACACGCCAACACAATTAAATATCAGCGATTGTTTATTGATACGTTATGTGACAGGGCCAAGCCTGCGTATAGCGAGGCTATCAATATGCATCCAAGTCTGCTTATCAAAACCGTGAGTTTGAGATAATCATGAATGACGTCAAACCCTAAAACTACTTTATATAAAATGCAGTATTCCCAAACGACGGCCAACGTTCTGTTATATGGTTTTAAACCGTGAATTTGAAGTAACAATGAATGAGGTCAAACCCTAGAAATAGTGAAACAAGATTTTCCTAAACGAAGGTCAGCCTTTTCTTATATGGCGGGCAAACCCTGTAATACGAAGAGATTGGAACTCCAAAGTTGAAATACGACGTATCCTGCAACGCAAAACAAGGCAAGCAAAAAATCGAACATGCGCATAAATTTATCGAACTTAACACGTAAAATAAGGCACGCAAAAAAATCGAACATGAACCGGAATTTATCGAACTTAACTCGAACCTGAAATTTTTTTTGAGGTTCGCCGAATTTCGAACCTCAAGGTTCAAGTTCGGCGAACCCTATGACTATGGGTACAGGTACGATTTGAAATGCTGGGCTTCTAGAAGTTTTGTGCAACATAGGTCAGGAGTGTAGGGCATCGGTTCCTAAACTTATTGAAATGTTTGCATGGAACATTGTATTTTGTTTTTCTTAGATTGTAACATTGTCTCTTGATTCCTAAATTTTGTCTTTTATGAAGTGAATGAAGTGATTTTATCTTTATATCCACTTGTATTTGGTGTGTGCCCCCAAGGGTATGTGTGCATACCCTTGCTATACATGGGAGATGAATCTCAATACATAGGGTAAAGGGATTTTGAATTCATGTTGATGCCTCATTTTATGCATTTGGGTGGACATTAGGTTAGTAAGTTCCAAATAGATTGGAACATCTAATCCCTTATGCAAGTAGGATATTGAATTGTCCAAAGCATAATTATTGAAAATCTAAGTGAGGTTGCATGTCGTATGTAGTGCAATAGCTTAGGCACACTTTATTAGTCAACTTCATTTTTTTCCATATGGATCACTGAGCCTTCTTTAGTTGATGGACATATTAGCTTTGCATAGGCATATATGAAGATGGCTCTTATTGCTAGAGTTCAAATTTTGGGTGGTGGTGAGACTGGGAAAATCAGGTGGGGCAGCATATCATTTTGCAATAGTTGTCTCAAGAGAAACCCTAACTAGAGTTCATGATGAGTTCCCAGAAGCCATTTTCAAAGTTTCATTGATGTCAAAGTGGTATAAGGGAATAACATATTTCCTATTCGGAGATACATCAAACCCAAATAATTACAGGATTATCATGGTTGGTCACACTTTCGCCAAACAATAAGTGGTAGTTTCAAACTAGTGCGAGACGTAGAATCTTAGAGCCATAGGACGAAAAGATTTCATGTGGGGGTACCAGACCATTGATCACATTCTCACTCTTTGGGTCATCATTGAAGAGGCACGTCATTGCTCTTCCAAAGTCCTCTGTTGCTTTATAGACTTTTCTAAGGTGTTTGAGTGTGTTGCAAGAGAGGTGTTATGCCAATGATTACGTGACATTATCATTTTACAAACCTTGTTAGTTGCCATCATGTGAGACTTTAGGAGTCCATCCCTGGGTATTTTCATGTTTTTCATGGCCATTAGGATTTCTCTGCAGTACTACAATTGTAAACATGTTGTTGATTTGTGGTAGCATCGGATGTGCTCTAGCCATGAAAATTGGTGGAGAGGCTAAAGCATATGAGATCTCCAAGACGCAGAAATGGTTTGGGTAGATTGTACCCTGTTAAGGAAATATTGAAATAATTAATATTTTTAATGGAGTACCTAAGTCTAAACTTAGGAAAAATAAAATATTAATGTGTATTAATATAAAACTGGGTTAGAAGGTTCTAAATGACATGGATCAAGCCAAATCTAATATTAAGCGTTGATTAGAGATGTAATCTCAGTCGTTGAAGGACCAACAAGAAAAGTATAAGAGGAGGCTTGAGGGTCAGTTGGAGAAGACACCAGAGTGATCAGTGATTCGATTTTCTAGAGCGGGTTTTTCTAAGTGAAATCGAATCAGTGATCGGTTTGCAGCGAGGGGCAGTGAGTACAAGGCAAAGAGGTAGAGACAGTGTCGGAAGACTAGTGCAGAGGCAGATGCAGAGCCAGAGGGAGCCACGCATAGGCAACAAAGACTGCGCAGAGGCCCGAAGGGCCTGCGTCATCCACGCAGAGGTTGCAGGAGTGACGCAAAGAGCCAGAGAGGCTGCACAGAGCCTCAAAGGGTTGACATAGAGGGTTTCAGGCTGACGTAGAGTCCAGGAGGGCTGACGCTGAGCTTTAGATTTTGCTGGAGAGGGATTTCGTGGAGCAGACTTTCCGAATATCTGCTTCTGAAGAGAGGTATTGCTGTCGGATTTTTTTATCTCTGTCGAGTGAGCTAGTTTGGCACCCAGTGTACTTAGAGAAGAGCTTTTTAATAATAAAAGCCTCAGAACTGTTGCACCGATTTTCCCAAGTTGGGTTTTTCCGGGGATGATTGTCCAAAAATAATGGTGTCCTTTGTGTGTTTGTTCATTTCTTTCAGTTGCTCATCTATAGATGGTTGAGACTGTATTGTGTTTATTTCAGTGTTTATATGGTTAAATAACTTGTTAGTAATTAAACAAGTAGGTGAAATAAACCAGAGAATACAGATAAAATTTCTGACGAGTAATACTTAGAAATTTCAACACATGTTGTCCTATCTTGATGAGTTGAAATCTTGTTTTGGGGACTATAGGAGGGTTATGGTTGTCCATGTCTTGATCTCTTTTCTCCTGTGGGAGACATGATCCTCTTAACATTATCATCCAAGGAGCTTCAGCGACAATTTGATGTGCTCTCTAAGTTTTGGTGATCTTCAACAATTGACAATACTCTAAGTATAAAACTAAGGCCATGATCTTCAATGTGTTGAAGAGTGTGCTTTTTGACTACCATTTCTATTTTCGAGGGAGAGATAGAGATCACAATGACTTGCACATACTTCGTTGTTCATTTATAAGTGTTGCACTTTAGTTTGAAACACACTTTCTAGTGTAGATTCTACAAGTGATATGGTTCCATTGCCCTGTTGAGCAACAATGCCTTTGGATCCACTTCCAAGACATCTCATCCAAGAGGCATCTCTTTGACATGATTGTCACATACATGATCCTTTGTGGCTCTAAGGTTTGGGGTCCTAGTTTACTAAGAGTTGTTTGGTGTTGGACTGAGAGGGTCCATATCATCTTATTGCAGTATTTTCTCATTGGTAAATGGACTATTCCCCATGACATCATTCATGTGGAGTTTGGTGACACCCTCAGATTGGTGTTCTTGCTCCACAGGTTTCATTCTCTTGAGAATACAACTTTAGGGCATGAGCACTACCCCTTCCTCATGTTAGTTTTTTCCTCCTTATTGCAAACCTGTTCTATAGTCATATTCATCTGGATGAACACTTGGTATAGGAATTCTTCATTCTTCTTTAATTTGTTGAGCATTCACAGTGAATATTTGGCTCTTGCTTGAGAGAAGACACTTGTAAGGGAAAGAGTTCTTGATTGAGCACTTGTTGCTGAAAGGAGATGCTTCTCACTATATTTTGCCCCTAAAATTCGACAAGGAAGGCACACATGTTGCATAAAAATTTGTAGTGTTATATAAGATCATGTAAAATGAGTGAGTTGGCACTTGTGGGTGCTAAAAAATATGGAGTGGGTGAGTTGGCACTTGCGGGCCTATGTGTACCTACTTGGCCCATGTAAAGTGCTCCATTTGTGGACCCATTCTCCATTTCTGGTTGTCCCAAGTTCACAATCACATATATTTTTTTAATCCAATGTTGATGTTTATAGCATGTGTTCTGCAAATGCACTCTTGCTTGATCAAATATTTCAATTTGAGGTTGAATCTATGAAAAATCGATTGCAGTTAATCCGGTTATTATTCTCCTATCTTTAAACAAATTATTTGTCCCAACAAATTACTTACTACAAATAATGAATAAAACATAATTGCAAATTAAAACCAATTGCAAAATGGACACAATATTATTGGACAAAACGTCCTTGGAAAAGCCCCGAAGGGAAAACCAATTCTTCAGGTCTGAGGGTTTTAGTATTAATTTTCATCAAATTTTTATAAATATTAAAGCAGCTATAATATTGATAAATATTATAGCTGCTTTCCAAACCACGACAAAGCTCCGACAAAATGTTTATTCACCTCAACAAGTTGATGTGACCACTGTAAGGCTCATGACCTCCTTCTGCAACCTGACACGACCTCTCTTGCAACTCACACTACTATTCTTGCAATCTGCTACAAATTCCTGCAATTAGCCTTTTTTGTTATCAAACTAATTTCTTGCAATTCGCTCTGCAATTTGAAATCTCAATATTCTAAACTAGAAACTTGTACAACCTCTCCTAGCAATCTCGTATAGTCGCTCCTACAATCTCGACCTCTCTGTAGAATTACTCTGGGTGAATCCCTCCTCTGGATCGCAGAAAATGGAAGAATACTAATGAAATAAAACTTTTGAAATATTTATTGCCTCAACTGTTGAAATGCTCACTGGTGTCAAATCCCATGCTATTACTGCGCTCTCTTCATTGCAGTGAATTGATCTCCAAGATTGCCAATCGATTTCCTTTATAATCCCTCGTTGAGAAATAAATCGCTGAGATATAGATCTTAAATGATCTAATCGATGGCTAAGATCACTTAGAAAATTTACTAGTAGCCTCTAGAGGAAAATTGACCATGTCTCAATTATTACTAATTAATTAATTTGTAGTGCTTAAACCAAAATTTTCCCATTTAAGTTTGCAATTGAATTCCTAAATTCATGTAATGCCCAAAATAAAATATTTTTTCCAAATTAAATTTCAAATTTCTTCTAAAGTTTACCAACTACAATTTAAGAAAGAAATTTACCAATTTTAATGCACAAACACCTACCTGGGTTCCATGTATGAAGTCGATCCCGAGATGTTAGTGAAGAAGTCCTCATTTATGGAATTTGTTGTTGCTAATGCTGAGGAAATAGGGATTGGGAGTGAGATTGGGAAGGAGAAGAACCTTTAGTTTGAAGAAGGGACTGAAATGGAAGGACAGGAGCTGACTGAAGACAAAGCAGAAGAATGTTGAGATTTGTAGCTTGGGAGGTACTCCAAACCCTGGGCTAGTGGGTTTTGGAGGAATTGGCATCACAAGTGCCCTTGTGGGCTAAGAACCCAAGATGGGGGTTTTGCCCCAAAGGAGTTGCGTCAAAACTAAGTTGACTTTTATTGGTTTGATAGATGGAGGTGCTAAAGGACCTCTAGAGGAACTAGGGGCAGTGAAAATCATCAAGATTTGAGGTCTACAAAGAGTAATGAATTTTATGTGTTAGAGTGTGGTTATGGTGGCTAAAGTGACGAGTCGGCCTAATTGGAGGAGTGCCCTTAAGAGCTAATGTCACATCACACATGAACATATAAATAGAGGTGAAGTGGAGGTTATTTACACACATCCAAGGAGCAATACATCACAAGAGTTCTCTGATCTAACTGCAGGAAGAAGGGACTCCAAGCAGAGGAGGAATAGGGCAGCCGTTTGGGGTTTTCCATGACTGTTTGGTAGACTGAATTCAGGGCAGAAGGCCGCAGGATAGAAGGTGAGAACAAGGCTATTCTGGGCACTGTTTTGTATTTGTTTTTCTCTCTGTTTTTGGGCTGCAGGTACATGTGTCAATTGCAGAAGGCTGTGTTGCATTTTGGCAGGGTCGAAAGGCCTAGGAGCTACCCTCACACCAGGCCGCAATAAATGAAGGGTCAACGCAGTTCAGAAGAGGAGAATGCAGGTGTTAAGGGAGGTTTTGAAGCAGGTTTTAGGGCTGCTGTTGTGCCCTCACCAGACCTTAGGTGTTTACAAAATCCAAGGACGAGAGGACTAGCAGTGCGTTGGAGATAAAGGTATGTGTATCCTCTTGTTTGTGATGATTTGTTGCTAGTGGATGGGTGTCCAAATTGGACGGTTGTGACTTCCTAAGAGCATATTACATCAACACTTGCACATGTGTCATGTCAAGAAGAGCAGCAGGAGGCTACAAGACTGGTATGTCATCTTCTTGAGTTGATGATTTGCTAGAGGATGTTATTCTAGGACAGAGTTGGAGCAGCCAAAAGAACATGAGTTAGGAGGGCTGTAGTGGCTTGCTCCAAGCCCTAAATGCAAGTCATTGAAGGACAAATGAGCTGCTAGGAGAGACAGATTTGAAATAATCTTAGGACTGATCCTTGAAGGACAAAGGAAGGAGGTCAGCCCAAGTTCATTGTTGGAGAAGGACGTTTGACAGTGATAGGTGGCAGCCCTTCGTGCCCTAAGTATATCTTCATTGGGCAACACAGGAAGACACTAGTGAGAAGAAAGTCCCTAAGAGTTGTTTCCTTGAAGGACTAAGGAGCAGCTAGTTGGGCAAGAAGTCCTAGAGGAGTTGACGAGTAGCAGTGGGTAGTTGAGAGTTGTTTACAAACGGACTTGTGAACAACTCGACAGGAGTCTCGATGCGTTGAAGGACTAATGATCGACTATAGAGTAGGTGGAGCTGTGTTTAGTGACCTTAACAGAGCTGGTTCATTGATAGAGGCAGGTTGGAGCTGCTGCAAATCAGAGCTGAAGGACTGGGTAGG
Organism: Pinus tabuliformis; assembly: GCA_031772625.1. NCBI lineage: Eukaryota > Viridiplantae > Streptophyta > Pinopsida > Pinales > Pinaceae > Pinus > Pinus tabuliformis. The sequence continues at coordinate 2,023,728,535 of CM062818.1, read as the reverse complement.
TGTCACCCTGAAGAGGAGAGCACACTACATCAGCCAAAGGGTCAGTGTAGGTTGGTTGTCGAAATGATTGACACCAAACCCTAGTTTTGTCTTCTTGTATAAGTGGATGTATGAGGGCCATTACCCCTGGGACGGGAGCCCTAGATTGTTATATTATCAGTTTGATATTATAACGAAGATGGGTTATTGAAAGTTGTAAAAAGTTGTCTATTTTGTGCAATAGTAGATTTACTGCTGTATATTGTTCCACTGTGCAAAGTGGTTTGTTGTGAGACTTAGATTGGTAGCGTCAGATTGTAAGATTCTAACCTAGACTCTAGTATCGTGGAAAAAAAAAAGAACATGGCACATTGACTCCCATAGAGGAGGCAAATGAAACAATTGAGTATGTAAACCAATGAAGCACCACTCGCAGAAGACCCGTGAGTACCCGTGGGTGTTGGCAGGTTCTATAGCGAGACCGGTCACTCACATAGAACCCGTGCTTAAGACCCTTACTCAGCCAAACTCGCATTAAACTCGTGTACTCGTATAAGACCCACGGGTTTGGCATTAGACCCACATCGAACCCCAATAAGACTCGTTGAACCTCAGATTGCAATTTTGTTTTTTATTTTTCTCTTTTTTCTTTTATTTTTCTTTTCTTTTTTGCAAATGAGGTGGAGGAAAAGGGAAATTGGAGGCAAGAAAATGCTTTATAAGCACCTCTCTCCCTTCCATTTGCCATTCACTTGTCATTTGAGTGTTTGGCTCATTTCTATGAGTGTTGAGTGACTCCATTGCACAGTGAAGGGGCTCTTGGAGGAGGCTAAAGGACGCTTCATCATATCAGACCTAGCTTCAGGAAGGCTTCATGAACCTTGTTTGAATGTTTTCCATGTAATTAAAAAAAAATTGTATTCATTTTTTTTTTTTTGGTTTTCAATTCTTTTTTAATTTACAATTTGTTTTCAGCTAAGGAGGACTACCTCCTCAGCCTGTAGGGCCTTGTGGCTGAGTTTGTCAGCCACACAGGGTTGCTGTGTGGTTGAGAAAGTCAGCTTGCAGGGCCTTGTGGCTGAGTTTGTCAACCACACAGGGCCGTTGTGTGGTTGAGAAACTCAACCACGAGCCGTGCGGGCTAACGAGAGATTAGAAAACAAGTGCAACCAAAGGATACAAATCCGATTTTATTGGATACTATTGATTTAGAGTCTGATTGGGTTGTGGAGGAGTCGTCCCCTGATTTGAGTTGGCTTGATGAAGAGATTGAGGATCTCTCTAGTTTGCCATCTCAAATGGAGACTCCAAATACACCTGCCTCACAGTTGCTTCAGACTTCCAATGTTAGCATTAGCTCCACGAGGGCTTATTGTAGGCGTGGTTGTCCATGAGTGATGACACTCAAGATTGTTATGAGACAATCATTTGTCATTTATGACATACGTATTTGAATTTTGAACTTGCTGACATTTTTTATTTTAACTATGGAATCATGGTTCCTTTTCTTATTCAGTATCAAAATGTTTTGCTTACAAAAATCGAATGTTATATTGTCCTTTTATAGATATGAGATGATGTTATGAATTATTGCATATATTATGGTTTTTATAATTTATAAGGATTGGAGTTGTCATCAGTTTCTTTTTTATGCTTAAAATTTACCATATTTTAAGGTTTTTTTTTTGCATTTTGAGGAGTAGTTTTATATGGATCGTTCCTGAGTCTTATACGAGTCGACGAGTCAATAGCCAAACGAGTCTTATATGAGTACGAGTTGTGCAACATTGATGTAGACAATAAATATGAAGGGAAGGAAGTGATTAAAGAGGGAGAGATACCTTTAACATCACTTTACATGGACAGAGGGTCTAGTTAGAGGTTTGGCTTGAGCCCAGATCTGACTTTGGCACTAGATGATATTAAGAAGAATATCTGTAATTTTTGACACTAGACAACTGAGAATTGCCTGAAAGCTAATGGGTGAGGTCTTGCTTGGAATGGTTTGTCTAATGATGGAGTCGTCTATGGGGCAAAGGTGAGCTTGAATAGAAATAGCAGATGTTAGTGATTTGAAGATGGAGATGTCAGCTATATGCTGTCGAAGCTCGAGCCACAGATAATTTATGTAGATCAGTGGCTTACAACAGAAGAGATTGCAATGAAAGTTTTTGGGGTGTGACATTGGTCAGAGAGAGATTTTGTCCTTTGATATTCCAATCTACTTACCACTGAGAAGGTAGGTAGATTTCAGACGTGATCGTTTATTTTTTGAAAAAATAACACTGTTGGCATTGCAGCGCATGTATGAAATGCAACAAAATTCACCAGTGGCAATGAAGTACAGGTGTCAAATTTGAAAAAATTCAGCAGAAAGTTGGACGAAATTAAATGAGGAAGTGCAGAAATCTGAAAGATTACAAAATGAGATTCTAAGAGAATACAACAATGTGGAAATTAGCAGTTGCAGGAAGTTAATATCAGAAAGGGAAAAGAAAAAGTAGATACAGAATGAGAAAGTAAAGGAGGCTACAAGAAGTATATGACCAGTGCACGAGTGACGAGACTTCAAAAGAAGATGATGAAGAGTTTGAAAGTGGTCATGTCAATACCATTTTCATCAACTATAGCACTTGTAATAGCAGAACAGCAGAGATTTCACAGAAGACTAGCAGTCAACCCAATACGGCAGAATGCTCAAGGGTAGAAGGGGCAAATGTTAGACCCAAATTTATCACTAACAGTATATTGTTGTGAAGTTTATTTTAGTGACTTGTACATGTGCTCGACATGATTATTATGTATTGGAATTGATTATGGGTAGTTAGTGAGATGGAGGTCATTATTGAGAAGTCCTTGTTATGAAGTCTTCATTAGTAACATCCTTGTTAGGAAGTCATAATCAGATTTGGGTGAAGGACCTTAATATGTATAAGATCCCTATTTTCTAACTGGCTTTATCATCGCGTGTGAAATCATTATTGTACTTATACAGTGCCGCATATCCTGGACTTTTTTCATTTTTGCCTATATATTTTTTGATTAAAAGTCAGTTGTAACTTGTAAGGAATCATCCTGGTGGTTTGTTTTCACTTGTTTAGTTTGCACAATATTTTCCTGTTGCTTCCGATCCACCTTAACATTGCTCCTTGTTTTGACACGTGAAACCTTTTTTTTTTTTTTTTTTCTTTGCGTGGCCATTGAAACATATGCCGATTTTGGGATAAAATCTTATGTTATGTTAGCATTATGCTATACACAAGACTGCTGTATGTTTTTGTCCTGTGGAAAAAATTATAACTTTGATATTCAAGTGGAAGTAAAATGGGTAGAAGGGGCAAATGTTAGCCCCAAATTTATCACTAACAGTATTTTGTTGTGAAGTTTATTTTAGTGACTTGTACATGTCATCAACATGATTATTATGTATTGGTCATTGATTATGGGTTGTTAGTGAGTTGGAGGTCATTATTGAGAAGTCCTTGTTATGTAGTCTTCATTAGTAACATCCTTGTTAGGAAGTCATAATCAGATCTGGGTGAAGGACCTTAATATGTATAAGATCCCTATTTTCTAACTGGTGTTATGATCATGTGTGGAATCATTATTGTATTTGTTTTATATGTCCATTTCTGCTGATCACATGCACATGATATAAATAGAGATTGCTGTGTCGAATAAGAGCATAATGTCACTCTGTCATCTCGGGAATAGTGTTGTTTCTGATCTATTTATTTATGTGCACACATCTTGTGTTCTCTTTATTCTGTTTCATTAACATTACTCTAAACTTGTAACCTGGAGTAAATTCAATGCCCAACACAGATCAATAAACTTTTTGATTAGCTAGCTTTAGCCTTTTTCTAACATGTTATCTTTTGTCACAAGATTCTACTGGCAGGCAGTCATGAAAATTCAGGTCTCCACAAGCCTCCTTATACAGTGCCCCATCTCCTGGGTTTTTTTCATTTTCCCCTATATATTTTTAGATTAAAAGTCAGTTGTAACTTGTAAGGAATCATCCTGGTGGTTCGTTTTCACTTGTTTATTTTGCACAGTATTTTCCTGTTGATTCCGATCCACCTTAACGTTGCTCCTCATTTTGACATGTGAAACCTGCTTTTTTGTTTTGTTTTTCTTTGCGTGGCCATAGAAACATATGCTGATTTTGGGATAAAATCTTATGTTATGTTAGCATTATGCTGTACACAAGACTTCTGTATGTTTTTGTCCAGTGGGAAAAATTATAACTTTTGATATTTAAGTGGAAGTAAAAAGTTGTTATTGAAGGTGACAGAGCACCACATAAAATAAGAAAGACCAAAACAGTCCTTGAACATCTGCTTATCAACGCTTCCACAAACATAGTCTAGAAGAGATGATCTTTTGCCTTATACGTACATAAGGAAGAGTTTAGTCTTACAGAAACTGTTGGAATTTAGATACAAAACAAAGATTCTTAAGCATCAGTTCAATACTCCAGGAATCCATGGCAGCAGCACTAAAAATTGAAAGCTGGATGTGAACTCTCAGTTAAAAACCTGCTGAGAAGAGAAACAGAGATCATAGAGACAATATTAACGAACAGGACAACCCTTCTTTTCCATTTGTTCATGTATCTGTACCACATCCTACTGACCCAGCACAAATATCTACATGTTTTGCAGGATTTCTTGTTTCGCGAATTGACAATCTTAATTATATAACTTTTTTCTCTCAGATGCATTTGATCATTTTATGTTTTATCATGTTATACCTCTTTATAGATGCAAATGTTATAAGGAACATATCTTAATCTTTTGAAGGAAAAACTTATTCAAGGCATAGAAATGGTCATGGTTACCTATTGCTTTACTTGTTTTATCACATTCTTGGTTGGTTGTCTTATTCTGATATTGTCATTATGCAATGTATAGTTCTTGGCCAGGCTTCTACTGGGAGTGCAGATGTTCTCTTGGATCTTCTATCAATTGGGACACCTCCTGCACCTGTACAATCAATTGTTACACCATCGGCCTTAACATCTTCCAGTCAAACACAGATGGTTTCTGTTACTCCTTTGGATCCATTGTCCCAGTTGGCATCGCTAGCCTCTGTAGCATCTCCATCACCACAAACAACCACGGCACCTCTTGGTGATATCAAATCGTTTGCAGGTTTGACAATGAATGGTATTCATGAAGTTAAAAAGCCATCTGTACCAGCTGCTCCTGTAGTTGACTTATTAGGAGATTTAAGTCCTGCTCCAGCAGCAAATGGTATGTATAACAAACTTTTTTAACTTCTCAAATTCTCTTATCCATAATAGCGTCCTCTTTAACATGTGTCCTTTGATTATGCATTTATCATGACAAATGCTTGGAAAGGAGATGATGTTTAATGTTGTAAAATTTTACAGATGATGGTGTTCCAACATATCCCTCAATAGTTGCATTCCAAAGCAAATCATTGAAGGTCACCTTTGATTTCACGAAGCAGCTAGGCAAGCCAGAATTTACATTAGTGCAAGCGAGTTTTACAAATTTGACGTCCAGTGCCTTCACAGATTTCATTTTCCAGGCTGCTGTTCCAAAGGCAATATTGATTTTCCATTTGTCATTTATTTTAGTTGTTTATTTATTTCTTTCAGATGTTTAAACTTTAGATTGATAATCAAGAATAATAGCCCCTTGTTTGTATGAATAAGAAATGTGTAGTCTTGGGCTTGATCATTTCCAATAACTCTAGCAATAGCACATTGTGATTATCTGTTCAAGGTGTTGACTGTTACTTGGGCAGTCAAGCCTGGTATGTAAGTGTCAGAGAGTATTAGTATGCAGTCAAATTATATGAACATTATTTGATGTGCTGAGAGTAGATCAAAATACTAGGGCAACAAGTCAATTATCGTCTTTCGGAGAAGTATCTGTTGGTCACTATTATATTGCTCCACTTGGTTTTCATTTGCATGCTTTTTTTGCTTTATCTAAACATTTGGGGATTACTTTTTCTTAATCCACCCTTCAAGGGCTGACAGTTTGGATTCTCTCCTGCACCACCAAGATTCCTCTCTCAATTATATCTTTGCTGCATTATGTTCAAGAACTATGGCATGAGAGATGTTGAATATCAATGTACCCTAAGCATTCGTGGACTCAAACCTTTTGATTCTCATTCATTTCAAAAAAAAAAAAAACACTAACTTAATAAGCTTCCATTTCTCACGATGAGGCTAATTCAATCAGATCTAGCATTATAGGGGAACTGTTAGCATCATTCAAACTGGTTTCTGGGCTAGGCAGCTGCAAGTGGCGCTATCTATTCTGCCAAACTTCATTCACACCTTGCCCCAACTGCTATTGTGTGTATGGGTGCACATCCCCAACTGTGAGCACAAGCACAAACATGTCACTTGAATAGACTTGAACGAGTGGGGGGGAAGGGGGTGGTGTAGTTTCTACATTAGCTACCTGCTTTCACTGACCTAGCAGGCCACTGCTGACATAATTCATTCTTTCACCTCTTTATTAGTTTTGGAATTCACAAGGGGCAGTAATTTTGTAAAGCACAGACGCATTGCCTTTTCCAGTTGTTTTTATTTTTCGCTGCTTTTTCTCAAGGAGTGATTGCCCTTAATTTCTAGCTTATTACTATTATAAAGTCTTTATAATTTATCTTTTTGTTTAACAGTTCTTGCAACTTCACTTGGACCCAGCAAGTAGCAACATCCTTCCTCCCAGTGGTAATGGAACAGTTGTACAACGTTTGAGTGTCAACAACAGTCAGCATGGCCAGGTAACAAAGTTAGAATGGATGCATGGCTGATAAAGCTATCTAGCTAATTTATATGTTTTGCCATGTTCCTTGCTTCAGTTGTTCTTCTATTGGTTGTTATTGCTTTGTCTTTGAACCCATTCTTTTCTTCTTTAACTCCATTACAATCAAGTAGCTTTTACAGATTAGAATATGACATGAAAGTTATGTTTTGACCCTATTAGCTAGAGTCTGGATAACATGCGTTCTTTCAGGAATTGTAACTCTGATTTAGCCCTGCTTCTTGATGTCACAGAAACATCTTGCAATGAGAGTACGCATTGCTTACAAGGTTAATGGTCAAGATGTTGTTGAACAAGGACAGGTCAACAATTTTCCTGCAGGTTTGTAGTGAGTACATCTTGTGTCAGAATTTTTGCATCACTTGCTGTTTGTTTTATTTTGAAGGCATACGGTTGGAAGCTGCAGCACATAACCGATTGATGTTTGCCTGAGCATGTAGTAATTATTCTTTGTACATCAGAGTTAGTAGTCAAGGTGTCTGTGGGGAAGTTTGGATTCAAAATTCAAATCATATATGAAATGATTATTTCATGTTTCTGTAATAAAATCTAGCAGATTTTTGTTTTTGTTTTTATTTTTAACCGGGGAAGAGCATCTGTTGTATTTCATGAATGTATAAGATACACACCACTAGATGATTTTGTACAATAATGTAGCTTTTTGGAAGCAAAAGGACTTTTGAGGATTACAAGCATTTTCATGAAAATTAATTATTGTCCTGATTTTATTGCATCTATAGAAAGTTTGAAAGGCATAACATACTGATATTAGGGGTGGTGTGATTGGTGCCTCCCGAAAGGACAAAACACTGAATAATTGATGGAATGAAATTGAATACTGGCTGCAAATTTAAGATTAAATTTGAATCTGATTCACTAGCCTTGGCACTGGAAAACTGGAGTTAAATGCTTCAAGCATCAAATATTGTCCCACTATAATTTGATGCCAAATTTACCTTTTTTGCTCTTTTCAGTCTAATCACGATCTCATTATTTCCTGAAGTCATATGAGTGCAAATTTTAAAAATGATTACGAGTTGAAATTTTATCGAAACTAAGCTAAAGGTTTAAGTGAGTGCTTTTTATTTTAGTTGATCATTGTCTGATCTAAAGAGTATAGAATAGATGAAGTAGAAGGGTGTCATAAACAAAGTACTAACTAACTATTTTCAAGATCATTGTATCTTCATCTATTTTATCAGAATCCTATAGTTCGAACTTTGAAGGGAAAATTCCTAGTCTAGAGTCTAGACATGCTATTTCGAGTTCCACAGGTTTACTATTGCACTCCTCATGTGCAAGGTATCTTCTGTAATTTTGTAATTTATTGAGATTAATTAGTCAAATCCTCGGAGATCATACATGTGATATGTATTAAAACATGTACTTGAAATGGAGCTACCAAAATATGTAGGATGTCACTGCTTTGTTGGCGTAATGAATAATTTCTGTGAATAACGAGAGATCACAGCCTTTGTTATCATATAAGAGAATGGAAATCATGCTGAAGATGATAAAAATGACAAATGTTTGGAAGCTAACATAAACTGTACAGTCTTTCCTGCGAGTTACTTTTGGCCATTTTCATTGAGTGACACCTATTTTATTGAGTGATTCCCTTCTACTGAAGCTATCGCTTTAAATCTTATGCCAAATTTCAACAAATTGGCTTTCTTATGCATGAAGAAAACATATAATAAATGAAAGCTACATTGAAACTGTTATAACAAATAACCATGAATGTGATGCATCCATTGTAAATGACATTAACGACCATGAGTATGTGAGTGCTTAATAGAGAACCTGTTTGTGGCTTTTCTTCGTCTTTTCCAACAATACTGCTTACAAAATTGTTCAATCAATTTACAACTGCGATGTGGGCATCAAAAGAACGTATGGATGTCAAGAACAGTAGCACTAGTGGTTTAGGAGGTTTTCCCACCTGTTTGTATGTTTGCAAGTGTTTTTTTTATCTACTTTAAATAACTGAAGTCAAACCCAACTGGGTGACCATTACAATCTAAGTTATTTGCTTGAACATTAGAAAATACATAAACTATAGAAATAAACACCCAAATTTTCATCAAGTTTTCAATCCTCTGTTTTATGTGAACAATATCAAACAATATCAATGCTTTGATTGTCAAATTGATTTCATTAATAGGCAAATTAAGCTAGCATAGAGCTGGGTAATTTCTTGGCCATAGAAAAATTGAATTTAAAAAAATTATATTAATTTATAAAAAATTAGTATAAATTGTGTTTTTGCATGCAAGAAAGTGTAAACATTCGTTTTTCCACAAGCAATTTTTCGAAGTTGGGTTTTCAGTCAACGACCTTTTTATAAAATGTTGTCTTAATCATTGACCTTATGTAAAAACCTTCTCCCAAGTTTACTTGCGAATGCCCTAAAAGCTTATGTTCATCAAACTTATTCTTAATTGATGGAAATAACTTCAATGCAATGCCCTTTTTTTTTGCTTGGCTTGATCTACAAGGGATTTGAACCTTAGTACTTCCTAAGATGGTAATTGCCAATTGAGCTGCCCTCTATAGTCAAGTTCAGCGCAACGTTAAACATGAGATTGACATTGGTTTATTGAAGTTAATATTGAATTTTATCAAACAAAATATTCAATTTTGATTTCCAAGTACTTTTTTGGATGCTTAAAAATAAGTTTTGGAAATAGTGTGTTGAACATTGTTTGGAGAAAACTGACAATTGAAGTAGATATGCTGATTATATAAACAATGTATGAGTAATGAATACAAATAATCAGATAATGTCATGTTTATGGTCACCTAAAACCTTTCAATCGCTGAATTCATATTCATATTTGTAACATGTTTATTGTTCAGGCTTTAACTTATATGAAATAATTTATATAAATTGAGTTATTTTAAATTGACCACAATGAGATTAAAATGATCTTCATTGAAGTATGATTATTTTAGTTTGTAAGAAAAAGCCACATACTATTGCTTAAAACACAATTAATTAACATGGTCTTCTTATTTTTTGTTTTTAATAACAGGAAGATGAAAATTGTATTAAAAAATGGCTGTTGTAAAACTGACAGCATTGAAAATACACTTGTAGTCTGTTTGATTCAAAGCTGATAAGTTTGTACAGAAAATTATACATAGTAGCTGCTAGTTCTGCAACATCGTTTGGATTTTTTTTAATAAAAGCATCTGCTATGTCTATGCTTTGATCATTTGCATCTCTATAATCCCCATTTCAAACCTGTTGGTTGGGTGCCGTTGAAAGTGTCCTACATAGGTTCCATCATGTGCTTGAGAAGATTACAATGTTTCCAAAATTGCTAAGTTTTGCTTAATCTGTAAGAGGGTGTTTACTATTTCTGTAAATTGTCTCATGCATTGTAGTTCAAATTCTCTAAATTTGAAAATAAGGGAGATGATAGAAGTTTTGTTTACCTATATCATCTCCTCACGAGTTCTTGAATATCTTTTGAAGTCCATCAAATCTCGTGGCTCCATAATGTATGTGGAGATATAACAAAGGGGACCTCCGTTCTGTGCACACTGGTTGCAAAAAAGTCCAAGCATTAAGAGGAAAACTATTTCCGAGATGTTCGAACAGACCCAAAGCTGAGAGCATATAATTTTCCACAAAGAAGACTTAGCCCTGTAAGTTCATGCAGAAAATCTTGAAACTAAAGTGAAACAAACATTGGACAAAAATAATTCTTAAAGCAACTAGAAGCTCACAACCAATGTGCCTGAGCCAACAATAGAGCTCCACATTTCTGAATGTCAAAGATATATATAAAAGCTCAAACCGAATATACTAGAGAGAGGAACATAGCTAGTAGAGACAGCCATACTATGGCTGAGAAAAAACTAAAACAAAAAGCAACATTTCAAGGATCAACACGAAGGGAAGTGAGTTAAAGAAACTAGTATCTTTTTGCTTGATTGAAATGAGATAGAAATCGAGTGCTATCTTATTTGCACCAAGATAGAAAGACTTCATACCCCCTTACCAAATATCTTGTAGCTTGGAGCGGTGCAAGTGATGAGAAGTTGCATCTAATTTAACATTAAACCTTGGGGGGAGTTCTTATGCTTAGGTGGCACCTATAAACAATACCTTGTACCTCTCATTTAAACTTCAAGAATATGGTGGGTGGAATGACTATTAACCACAACACTCCCATTTTGAACCTAATGGCCCTATTTACCATTGCATTAGTTTGCTTGTCATTGTTGTGAAAGACTTAAAAATATGCTATATCTTGAATCATCAATTCTTCTTCTTGTGCTTGAGCTAGAATGGAGACTAATCTATGATTTGCTTGACCTTTCTTAATTATAATCTCAATCATTGTTGTGGAGTCTCCTATTACTATTAAATGAGAAATACTCATTTGTGTCACCAATCTTAATCATAGGAATAACGCGTAAGCTTCTGTTTGGTTGTTGGAAATAATTACTAACCCTTAGATGGACAAAGATTTCATTGTTTCTTCAAGATCAAAGGAAGATCCTCACTGCTCTTGTCACTTCCCAATGTGTTCTTTCTCTTAAGAGATGGATTTATGGTGATATTCAAGACCTCTATGATGTATATTGGAGATGGTATTGTTTTTTCTAAAGAGAATATCGGGAACCCCACGCGATGCTTTCCCACATTTGTGGATGGTATACATAGTAAGCTTGTCAGGCGTAAATTAATGCACCTCATTCGGGGTATTTGAATGAATTCTTTGCTAGCACGAAACTAACTAAATGCCTATCAACATTGGTGACCACTTGTTGAGTTAACCCCTTGGGCTACACATTAGAGATATCCATCCTGCAAGATGATTCACATTACAAAAGAAGGCAATATTTACATAATTAAGGTATAATTATTGTTACTTTCGTTAATTTAACAAGCCTAAATTATATTTTTAATTTTTACTTAAGTGAATTAATCATTACTCATTTATTTCTAATGTTAACATTGGCCATTATAATCCAATATTCACCATTTAGTCATAAATTTGTGAACCTTCATATCAAGTTCATTGTGTAATTTTTGTAAATTATCTTTAGACAAAAAGCTTGTTGAATACATCAACTAGTCAATCTAGACGATGATAGAACATTGTTCTTTTATTTTAAACTCCTCATAGATAAAGGTCTAGTTAACTTTCACATGTTGAAGTCTTGATTAGCAAATTGAATTAACCAACAATTGTTTGGATATTTAGACACTTGGGAGTTAGGTAAGATCAACTAGGTCTAATTTGTTTTTAGGTTAAAATGTGCTTGTTCAGTGTGCATTTGTAGTTATGTAATTTGATTGTTCCATATATTTTACGTATAGTTATTTGACAACACATATTCTCCTTGATACTAACGATAAGTAATCCATGATTTAACACACGATTGGTCCATGATCTATATTTGAAAATCAAGAAGGACCATGTGCTAGTGATTAATGGCGAGAAGCACTTTTATGTGCACATTTTTCTTTCGCATTAATAAATTGCCTCGAGTGGCCATGTTAGTTAGGGATGTGAATTATTTGATTCTCAAAATTTTTATTGACGTAAGAATCCCAATGTTATGATATTTGATCTTGTTGTGTGAGTAGTTACTGAAGGTGTTTGTCTTGCATGCAATAACTTGTCTTGTTAAACATGGTACTAGAGTTTGCTTGAAGAGCCACCCCCATTGTGGCTCGAAATCTTGAATGTGTTGGCAAATCTAGTAAATGATTCTTGAATTCTAGTATTTTCATTTATTTTTAGGCTGTGCAAATTGTTCCATTGTGTTTGGAGCATTGTTTTCATTTAGAAACACTTTTTGATTAATTTGAAAAGGTTTATATATATATATATATATATATATATATATATGCTCTTTTATTGTTTATTCATTCCCTATTTACTATTCTTTCTTTTCTATGATACTCTTTTCCACCTATTTTGTGTGATCTCGACAAATAAAAAAGAGCATACCTGCATTTTATAGGTAAGAGATAAAACTTGCATTTCATAGGTAAGTTAATTGAGATTTAATCCCATTAGTATTGAGATTTGAAAAAATTGTTTTTCGAAATTTCTTTTGTTTTGTGTGTGTGTGTGTGTGTCTATATATATATATATATATAGATATAATGAGCGAGAGACCATTTTTAAAAAATGTTTTATGCAAATTTGAGTTATCTTGTAACTTTAATGTAGAGTCTATTTGACATAAGTTATTATAGTTGATAATTTTTCTAATTGGGGGAAAAAGACTTATGTTAATAAAACTTAACATTTGGAGAGATGACCATACAACAAAATTTACAAAAAATAGTATCTCTCTCCTTAAATTGCAAAAAGGGATTAGAAATTCAAACATCCATGTCCAAAAATCCCTTGTTACTTCTCAGACAAAACTAACAAAATTCGGAGTATAGTGCTTACAAAAAACTCCCAAGTACTTAAAACACTTAAATTGCATGTTAATTATTAGAAGAAGATGGGAAATCAACAATGCCCTGTTTAGATTCTACATAAGGAACAACATTTGAATTTGGGATGCTCCCTGGAGAAGAGGAATGTGTTTGGGAGGAATTGTAAGGTCCCACCTTACCAACCATTAATAGTATAAAGAAGTAAAGATCACATTGAACCCTCTTACTCAATATATATATATATATATATCTCATAATATGACTAACTTAGTTATCATGTCATCATGTTCATTTATCTATTTCAATATAACATAAGAAGTCGGGGATAACTTTATCTTAAAACCAGTTCTAAAACACATTTCTCCTCAAGTTTATAAGAAGCATGTGCTATTTTTATACTTATACATGAGCTCTAAGTAAGATTGGAAATACACACTAACATGATGCCATGTGCAAGCGTTAAGCTAGAGCAACCTATTTGATCTCCTAGATTGTGCTAAATAAGTTCCACTTATTGAGTCTTGACATCATAACCACAAAAGTATACCACAAGAACTTTAAATTTGATGCTTCTATAACAAAAATCACATGTAAGGGGTATGTGTATTAACCTACTTGTAACAAGATAATTGAAGGAGGAATATACCTCTCTTCATGAGTAAATCTAATAAAATATGATATGTTTATTGATTCATCAATTAAAAATTCCGAATAACGTTGCTTCAATCATGAGACTTGTATAATGAATGTCCCAGCAAGAGAAACTGTATAATGAATGTTCAGAAGCATATTATTCCTCAAAAGTGCCAAATAAAACAATGGACTTCCCAAAATTGGGCACAATAGTTGTTTGCTATAGAAATTAAAACATAAGACTGCACTCATGAATACATGCAACTCAGACAAAACTTATTATGTTCACTTGCACAAAATACTACAGAATTAGTCACTATAAAATTGTTTTCAACAACCCTTTTTTTATTAAAGCTTTAGATAATATAAGTAACAACTATCATATTCTCTATTCAAACTTCAACAACTTATTAAATTCATTTTCACATTCAAAAACTTGCAGACATAGGAAGCTACATCCATTAAATAATCTATTCATAAATTTCTTATACATAAAAGTTACAGTAAGAAAGACATTTACTCTAAAAATTTATATTCACAAAAACTATAACCATTGAGGCCTTTTGAAAAAACACTTTGCAAGCATGCAATTTACAAGCTACAACCACTGAGGCCTTTTGACAAACACTATGCAAGCATGCAACCTACAACCATTGAGGGCTTTTGACAAACACTTTGCAAGCATGCAATATAAGATTCTTACTCAACCTATTTAACTCATAAAAATAAATTAAGACTTCAAATGTTGGCATATTAAAAACAAAGACTAATTCATCTTAATTCTTCACGAAAAACTTGACAACAAGTACACACAATTGACAACAACAATCTGCAAAATCGCCCAGATTTATGATCTGGGTGTTGAAGGGTGTTTTTTTGGAATTAAGTCGCATCCAATACACCCAGGGATGCAATTCTTTAAAACAACAAAATTTGGATCTATAATGTCTCATTTACCACTTTTGTCAAACACATGGAAGACAAACTTTCCTTTATAGCTTTACAGAAGGAAAAACAACCTAGAATTGGGATACCAATAGTTTTTCATCGAATTTACACATTTCTAAATCCACCATATGAGTTCTTGAAACATTTTACAATCCTGCAAGCTACTTCCTTTGACATAATTGGACAAGCTTATTGCAACCATTGCTACAATTTGACAAACACATTGTAGCTCTGAATGCTACAACTATTAAGGCTTTTTGTCAAAATTCTAACAATACTATACCAAAACTTGAATCACAAAACATTGAAGTATTAATAAGAATGAGACATAAGCCATAACTGAAAATTACCTCAAACATACCTCAAGCCTTTGATCTTCCAAACCATATTTTCACTGCCATTAGTTTTGCATTTTATTTTAAGGGCTGATTTTGTAATTCCTCCAAGTATATTTTGGGTACATGTCCATTTTCTTATTTCTCTTGTAAGCTGCAAGTTAGCACTTATTCATGCATAAATATATAAATTGATAGCATTACTCATTCAGGGATTTTGTCAAACACTTTGCAAACATACCCTGAAACCCTTTCTAAAATGCATATAATTATCTATTTTATTTAAAACAACACAAAACCATAAGTCATGAAACTCTTACCCAACCTCCTTCACAATTCTTCATTATAATTATTGTTAGCAATATTTGGATTTTCTTCCTCAGTTTGCTATAATACCAAGGTTAGTACAATAAACTACACCAATAATATTTCCAACTTGAAGTATAAGCATCCATACATATAGACTACTCTTAGTATTCATTCTCAACTTAGCCAATAAGCTTCCAGATAACATAAGCTTAAACCAAAGTTACATGCTCACAAAAATTAAAATTTCTACAATTCTTTATGCTAATATTATACTAAAATTTCAAGGAAATTAAATATATACCTGATGTGATATTCAATTCCAATTGTTGAAATCATGCTCCATCCTTGATTCCTTAACCAACTTATTTGAACCATCTGGTTTTCCTCCCAACCATATCCAGGAAGAACTTCTCCCCCTGGAACCCCCTAGTTGTATAAGCTCACAAGCAGTACCAAATATAATAGTTTAGAGACATACAAGGCAAGCTGAGGAAGATAAGTTTCACTTCCTCTCAATACCACTCATGTTCAACTCCATTGGGTAGAGCTACTTAGTAATTTAGATTAACATTTGGCTCATCTCCTGGTCTCTCCCTCTCACAATATTCTTCAAATCTCTCCAACTTTTAGTATCATATTGCACTTCTTTCCCCCTCAAGGGAGAAAACACGAGACACAGATATAGGGGGAGCAACAAATTCTTGTCATAAATGAGTAATATTCATGCCTGAGAAAAAATAACATATTCCATTTAGAGTGTAACTCATGCCATTAAGGAGAGGTGTGCATGCCTTAGTCAAGGAGAGTGTAACATATTCATTAAAGAGAGCATAAGAGGAACCTTTTATGACACGATCTTAATAGGTGTAAGAGGAATATACCATGTCTTTGATGAGTGTGTAAAAGAGAGTGTAATGTATCATTAAGAGAGAGAGTTATGTAGAACCATGAGAGTAATCAAGGAGAGAGGTGTGTGTTAGTTTTTGTAGCATTGGATATGTTCTAAACATGAAATTTGGTGGAAAGGCTTGAATATATGTCTTCTCCAATACCCAGAAATAGTTTCTAGAAATTCCAGAAATTCCACGTAGAGACGACTTAATTAGATTTATTAATGAATTTTTTATATTTCCTAAGTCTAAACTTAGGAAATATGATTAATTAATCATAATTAATTAAGTCATAGTGTGAATGTTCTAGAAACTCACTTGGATTGACAAGATAATAATCTAGGCCATCGATTATGTTAATATTGGTCATTGGTGCTCCAACAAAAGATTATAAGAAGAAGTCAATGGGTAGATGGAAAACATACGAGTGTAGCTACTTAGTTGCCTAGACATATCGATTTTCTCAGTGGCTAAAGCTCAGCAGAGGAGATAGAGCTAGAGGGTGAGTTGTAGGAGAGAGAGATAGGGCAACAA
Organism: Pinus tabuliformis; assembly: GCA_031772625.1. Lineage (NCBI taxonomy): Eukaryota > Viridiplantae > Streptophyta > Pinopsida > Pinales > Pinaceae > Pinus > Pinus tabuliformis. Next base: position 2,023,711,674 of record CM062818.1, on the reverse strand, counting down.
CAGTGGTCCGGGTAGTGCAGGACAAATTCAGGAAGAGACAGCGTGAGGAGAGACACAGTCCACTAGTGCATTGCGCAGAGGCACCAACGTATGGGCAGAGGGTTCATCTTGGGGTCAGGGAGTCATTGTGGAGAGTGAAAAATTTGTTACAAAATTTCTCTTAGTATTCTTCCTTTATTTTGCTGTCTGAATTCTTGTACTTGAATTACTTCTGAAAAAATTAATAAAGAAACCCTCATCTGCTGTACTAGTTTTCCCACATTGGGTTTTTCCCGGGGACAATTGTCCAAAAATATTTGTCATATTTTTAATGCGTTTGTTAGAATTTCTCTAGTTTTCCAACATTTATTTTTCTTCCACTGTATTTGTTTTGTGAAGGTTGTAGTGTATATGTTTCAATATTTGCCGTAGGAAACTACAAATAGTTTGTTTAATTAATTTAACAAATAGAAGAAATATTATCAGTTGTTGTTGTAAGATTTTGGGTTTCAAATTTTTCACATGGTATCAGAGTGCAAATAGAAGCTAGAGAGCGCAATTTCAGAGAGGAGAAGGAGCTTCATAGCACTGCGTAAGACGCTGCTCGAAACCCTAGAGGCCACGCAATCCCCTTGTTCAAGAGAGTTAGTTTTTGTGGAAAAGTCTATTTCTCATAGAGTCGACAAAGAAATTAGATTTTCCAAATCGAGGATTGCCAGACATAGAGGGAGCATTAGTATTTTTTGTAGAGTAGATTTCCAGTTGAGACATAGTATTTTGCAGCAGCAAATCATCGTTAGGAAGGAAAGCAGAAATAGCACAAAAAAATCATGAATAGAATCAACAGTTAGGAAGCCTTAGAATTATCTTCCAGGTTGGAGGATGAGTTTGCATGCTTGTCAGGTTCAACATCATCTGGTGTTTGGTATATTGATAGTGGAGCTTCAACTCATATGACAGGAGTTAGAGAATATTTCTCTAGCTATCAGGAGGAGCAGATGGACTTCCAGATCACTATGGAAACATAAATAAATGTACTCCAGTAGGGAGAGACACCATATAATTTCAGACAGAAACAAGAGCCAACACTAGCGCTACTAATGTACTGCGTGTGCCAGGATTAGGTATGAACCTAATTTCAATGTCCAAGTTACATGACAAGAGGTACGATGTACACTTCATGGGGAAAAAAGTGTATGTCAAACACTCTAGTTGGAAGAAGGTTAGACAGATTGGAGTTCAGAGCAAGAGGTTATACAGGTTATAGCTCGATTCTCCAATGACATTGATAGGTAGTGATAATAGCAGTGGGAAGGAGATGAACAAAACTATGGCATAGGAGGATGGGGAATTTACAACATGGAGCACTTAGGATGCTTAGAGAAACTGTAACGGGAGTTCTTGTTCTCAGTACAAAGCACAATAATGTGTGTAGAGGATGCGTACTTGGGAAGTATGCAAAGGCAACATTTTCTAGAAGTGACAACAGAGTAAATGGCATGTTGGGATTGATACACTCAGATATTTTCGACTCTATGTCTACTAGAGCTCTTAGCCGTGGCGAATATTTCATCACCTTTATTGATGATCATTCCAGAAAGACTAAGATCTATTTTTTAAAGGCAAAAGATGAGGTATTTGATCGGTTCAGAGAGTTGAGGGAAAAAGATCAAGGTGCGCGAAGGAAGACATCAAAAGAAAATGGACAACTCCATATAAGCCTCAATAGAATCGAGTAGCGGAGTGAAAGATCAGAACAATAGCTGGGGCTACAAAGGCTATTATGTATGACCATAATTTGCCTAGACTTTTATGGGCAGAGGCATGCAACACAATGGTGTACATTCAAAACAGAACACCTCATAGAGCATTGGGGAAGAAAATTCTAGAGGGGGTCTTCACAGGAAAGAAGACTGAAGTAAGTCATTTGAGGATATTCAGGACTGTGGCGTATTGCCACATACCAGGTGAAAAGCGCAGTAAATTGGATCCGACTACAGAGAAGGGGTTCCTCATAGGGTGTAGCGAGACCTCAAAGGCATACAAGATCTACATTCCTAGTAGCAGGAAGATTGTAGTGAGGTGAGATGTAAAGTTCATGGAAGACAGAGCTTTCAAAAGATCTCAAGAAATGCCCGCAGGTGATCAGTCAACAGAAGTTTCGTTAGCCCATAAAGTAGGGACAAAAAGTGGGACAAGCAGGAGGACAATCACAGGGATCAAGTACGGTGACCAGTACCAGTATCTCCTTAGGGGTATGAGATCTAGGGAGTTCGTAGAAGACAGAGCAACAGGAACAGGAAGAGTAACTGTTTGAACCTCATACCGCCAGTGGTAGAGCCAGTAGGGAAGTGCATCATACCTTGAGGGACACAGAGGAGTTTTTCGGAGCTCCTAGGACAGATAAGAGACAATGCATGTAGCTTGACAGATATCAAGCTTTGGTAGCTTAGGTTATAGAACCCTCCATTTTTCAGGAAGTTGCACAACATCAGGTGTGGGTGGATGCCATAGTAGAAGAATACAGGTCTATTATGACAAATGATGTTTGGGAGGTATTGTTTAGACCAGAAGACATATTAGTTGTAGGTTTGAAATGGATCTACAAGATCAAGTACACTGCAGATGGCAGTATAGAGAAGTACAAGGCTAGATTCAAGGAAGGGGTATGCACAGAAGGAAGGGATAGACTATGTGGAGACCTTCGTACAAGTTTCCAGATATACCTCTATCATATCTGTTATATCTCTAGCAATGCAGTTGGGATGGGAGATTCACCAGATGGACATCAAAAAACATTCTTGAATGGGGTGATAGAAGAAGAGGTGTATATAGAGGAACCTGAAGGCTTCTAAACTCATGAGAAGCACACTCATGTATGCGGGTTGAAGAAATCCCTATACGAGCTCAAACATGCACCCAAAGTGTGGTATGGTTAGATTGACAATTATTTGCAGTAGTTGGGATTCATCAAGAGTGATGTAGATCCCAATCTCTACTATTTGATGGTGAAGAATGAGCCTCTCATTCTGGTTTTGTATGTAGATGACCTGTTTTTGACAGGATCATGAGGGCTCACAAAGGACTGCAAAAGGAACCTTGAAGCATAATTCGACATGAAGGATATGGGGTTGATGCAATATTTTCTAGGATTGGAAGTATGGTAGAAGAATGGGGATATCTTCCTTAGGCAAGGGAGATATGCTATAAATATCCCAAAGAGATTTAGAATGTAGGATTGCCGACCCATGACGACACCCATGATCACCAACTGGAAGAAGATAGATGCATCAAGGGACAAGGAAGTCGACCCCACCTTGTACAGACAACTCATTCGGTTGCTCATGTATCTGGTTAACACTAGGCTAGACATTTGTTTCGCTATCAATACCCTTAGTTAGTTCATGGTAGAACCAAAAATAGTACATTGGTTAGCAACTAGGCACATTCTTAGATATGTGCATGGAATAGACAGATATGGGTTGAAATATACTCGAGGAGATGACGTCAGTTTATGTGGATTCACATATGCATATTGGGCAGGTAGTTCAGTGGACAGGAAAAGTACCTACTTTAGTGTTGGATTAGGGATGGTCTCTTGGTGCAGTAAGAAGCAGAAGCTAGTGGTATTGAGCTCAACAAAGCTGAATATATGGTAGCCAACACAACTACATGTGAAGCTAAATGGCTTAGGAAGCTACTTGTGAGTTTGTTTAGGAAGAAGATGGGAGCAATTAGTGTTTACTGTGATAATCAAAGTTGCATAAAAATATATGAGAATCCAATATTTCATGATAGGTCAAAGCATAATGATATTAGATGTCATTTCATCAGAGATTGCATTCAGTGTGGGGCAGTCCAGTTGCAGTATGTTCCCACAAGAGATCAGGTAACAAACATACTCATGAAATCTCTAGGGAGAGCTAAGTTCATCTAGTTCAAGGAACAAATGGGTACGGTGGAGAACCCATTTTAGTAGCAGAAATAGATGGATTCTCATTTGAAACAACAACATATGAGAGGGAGTTGTAGTGCAGATGCAATATTTGCAGCAATACATCAGGGTCAACAACAACACAGATGCAATGCATATCAGAGTTTCACAATAGTTTGTGGGAAGAAATAGCCAAACATCAGCAACATGAAAGGAGATGATGCAGATACAGTGTGTTGTGGGAGTAGTTGTAGCACTAGAACACTTTCCTCTCTGAGATGGAGTGTTAGTTTTTGTAGCATCGGATGTGTTTTAGCAACAAGATTCAATACCCAGGAATCATTTTTGGAAATTCTGCCTAGAGACGACTTAATTAGATTTATTAATCCGTTTTTAATATTTCCTAAGTCTAAACTAAGGAAATATGATATCAAAATTAATTAACTCATAGCATGAATGTTCTAGAAACTCACATGGATTGACAATGTTCTAGAAACTCACACGGATCGATAGGAAAATAATATGGGCCATCAATTATACTTTAATCTTGGTCGTTGGTACTCTAACAAAATATTATAAGAAGTCGATGGTTAGATGGAGAGCATATGAGTGCAGTTACTCAGTTGTCCAGGAAGATCGATTTTCCTAGTGGCTGAAGTTTAACAAAGAAGATAGAGCCAAAGGGTGAGTTGCAAGAGAGAGAGAGAGAGGGTATCAGTAGTAGTCCAGGAAGTGCAAGATGAATTAAGGAAGATACAACGTGAGGAGAGACACAATCCATTGGTGCACTGCGCAGTCACTGTGCAAAGACACCAGCGTATGGGCAGAGGGTCCATCTCGAGGTTAGGGAGTCACTGTGGAGATTGAGAAATTTGTTACTAAATTTCTCTCAGTGTTTTTCTTTTGTTTTGTTGTCCAAATTATTGTACTTGAATTACTGCTGAAAAAATTAATAAAGAAACCCTCATTTGCTGCACCGGTTTTCCCGCATTGGGTTTTTTCGGGGACAATTATCCAAAAATAATAGTGTCATATTCTTAATGTGTGTAATAGAATTTCTCTAATTTTCCAACATTTATTTTTCTTCTACTGTATTTGTTTTGTGAAGGCTGCAGTGTATATGTTTCAATATTTTATGTAGGAAATTGCAAATAGTTTGTTTAAATAATTTAACAAATAGAAGAAATATTATCCGTTGTTGCAGTAGGATTTCGGGTTTTGAAATTTTCATAGTGTGAAGTGATTGAGGTGGTGAAGGTGACTTGTGATTCCTTTTAATAATAATATCATAGTCTCATAAAAGATGATGATAATAATAATAATAATAATATTGGAGATTAAGTCAATATTGAACTATTATGATTGATTAGTGATAACTTAAGTGATTTTCCTTTGACTATACTTGATTACCAATTGATGCAAGGTGATTTACTATTTTTGGAAATTCATATTTGAGATGCTAGACATGAATTTTTATTTTTGTAAAGTCACTCTAGAATTGTCAGAAACGATATTTTATTAAGGAAATTCATCCTTGAGCTACTGATGAGTGGTATTTTTCTTTCGGAGAATAGGGATTCCACATCCCTATCACATGCGTCTCCGCGCCCTTATCTACTCCAAGGATTCAAGATTCCACATCTTAATATTTTGAATATTCAGGACTCTGTGCCCTAATCCTTTTATTATAGATCCAAGATTCCATGTCTATATCTTTCATGGATTTAGGACTCCACACCCTAATTTCTATGGATTCTCACCTACTATTCTTTGAAACTCCACGCTTCACCTTAAGGTATGGATTGTGAGGTCATACCCATCTGATGGTTCATTGGTAAGGTCTTGTTCCAAAACCAAGAATTGTGCATGACTTCCGCAATCATTTTGGTTTTGAGGAAATGATTTCCACAATCATTTATAATTTGAACATCCTTGTTTGTAAATAACCACGACCGCTGCCACATCTTTCTGAGTAAAATATTAAGCATATATAATCATGAAAATCATGTATCATGACTTCCACAATCATTTATAATTTGAGCATCCCTATTTTCAAATAACTAGCCTCCCTACTACATCCTTCTCAGTACAAGATTAAGTATATATAGTCATACAAATCATGTATCATCAATAAAACATAATTAACCATATGTTCTACATAACCATGCTCATCCATGGATCTATGTGTTTCAATCCTGGATCGCCATCCATGTCATACACCTATGCCCAAACTAGGATACCGAAAAAGAAAACATCGATAATATACACTTAAACAAAATCAACCTTTATTATAAACATGTAGCAACTGTGTGACCTAAACCAGGTCTATAGCGTACAAGCATATACATAAGTCTGACATGCATAATATTTATATCACTGCATCAAAATCACCCTCTCCAAGTGTCATCAAAGCTATCTCAGCAAGAATGGACACTACAGGAACCACCTTGACTAAATTGTTGTAGACCAAAGATCACACTGGGGAGGGGGGGGGTGTGGGTAAATTAATGTAATGGAAATTTCATCATTTCAAAACAAGTCATCAATAAGTGACTACGTAGTATTTCATTAGAAAATAAAGCACATTATAACAATGAATGAAACAATGCATCAAGAAACCACCAACACATGAGAACACCAAATTTTATGTGGAAACCTTTTTGGGAGAAAAGCACAAATTCTTTTGTTATCTTCTTCAATTTGTTTACATAGATATGAAAGCACCCACTTGCAATAGGCTACAACTTGATTGAGATACCAAACTAAAAAATGTGCAAGCTACCACTTGCAATAGGCTTCAACTTGATTGAGACATCAACCTCATTGGAGGCACCCACCTCCTCCTTTAATCTGGCGTGGATGGTTTTTTGTGATATTTCAAATTAAATCCACATCCAAATCATTTTGTATTTAAACTTATTCACTTGCTCATATAGCCAGTAATCATCACCTCGTTGATCTCAATGATTATATCAAGCTTCCCTTTATTAACTTACAATGAAATCCAACTAATAATCCTTTTCCAAAAACAATTTGCACTCAATTTGACCTCGCCACCCCCACACCCCCCCCTCCCAAAACATTAGAAAACATGAACTATTCTACAAAACAATTATTTTCTGCATGTGTTCCACAAAATGGACTAGGTCTAATAGGCATTCTACAAAATGACTATTTTTGGTAGGCTTAAGTATTCAACAGAATGGATTTTTGTTTTTCAAATAAAAATAATAAAAATTAACCAACCTATCATCGAGCTCAAACCCTCGACCTCGCAGGGATGGGACCAATCACCAACCAACTGTGCTACAATACTCTTAGTGCAAGATTATTGTGCTTAACTTACTAAGACTACCATCGATATCCTTGCCATGTCAGATTGCTAGGACCAATCAACTAAATCCACATCATCACAAGGTCAGACTAGAACCAATCAAATGAGCCTATAATCCATGTCAAAACCATTTGTAATGAAAGGGTCGGACTGAAACAACCAATTAGATGAGCTTCATACTTCCACATTAAAAAATTTGTAGTGCCATCACGTCGGACTGAAACAACCATTCATACTCCACTTAAAACATTTGTAATTCCATAGGGTCAGAGGAAACAACCAATCAAATAAGCCTTTGACTTCCACATCAAAACATTTGTAATGCCATCGGGTTGGACTGAAACACCCATTCATACTCCACATCAAAACATTTGTAATGACATGGGTCAGATGAAACAACCAATCAGATGAGCCTCATACTTCCACATCAAAACATTTGTAATGCCACTCGGTTAGACCGAAACAACCATTCATACTCCACATCAGAACATCTGCAATTCCACCGGGTTATACGAAACAACCAATTAGATGAGGCTCAGACTTCCATGCCAAAACATTTGTAATGTCACCGGGCCAGACCAAAATAACCATTCATATTCCCTGTCAAAATATTTGTAATGCCACAGGGTCAGACGAAATAACCAATCAAATGAGGCTCATACTTTCATGTCAAAACATTTGTAATGCCACACGGTCGAATGAAACAACCAATCATATGACCTTCAAAATTCCACATCAAAACATTTAGAATGCCACTAGGTGACATCGAAACAAATGATCAAATAAGCCTTAGATTTCCACGTCAAGCGATAGGACTTTGCATGGTTTCAAACTTCCAATCATCACACAACTGCACCTTAGACTAGCCACGAAGGCCACATGTTCGCCGTAGTCAATCTTCTTTGCATGCTTTCTTTAAGTCTTGAAATGTGACCTTATTTATACATGATGTAATAAAATAAATATTCAACACAAACATTGGATTTTTAGAAAAAATACAAAAAGTGCAAGTAAAATTTGACAATATGACCAAACTGTCAGAGTATGACATTTGACTTTCTGACCATATGTACTAGTGAACATATATTATTTTCTCTTTAAAGTATCACCTTGTTAACTTATATCAAAATGTATTCTATTCTTCATTGTAAAGAGTTAAGTTTAGGTACATGAATTAAGACTTATATGCTTGAAATGATGTGAAAGGGATATTGAGAAATGTACAATAAATATTTATTTTGGCATAGTCTTTCAAGAATGATAGTTTTGTCTTGAAAAGGATCATAGATATAAACTAGACGAGACCCCAAATGTTAAAAAGTATACCTCCAAATGTATAGTTAGTTGTGCTTATTTTTCCTTGGCACATCAGCTACTGGTCTATGTCTAAAATCTTGATCATAAACACATTGAAATACCACAACACTAGCACTTTGTACAACGACAAACATATAACAATGAATCAACCCAGTGCACAAGACATATTTTTTAACCCAAAACTTGTCATATCACAAAATTTAATACAATAAACGTAGGACTCTCGTACTAGGGATCATGGCCCTTACAATCAAACCTGATATAAAGATAAATAGGGCTTGAAGTCAACTTATGACTATTAATCTTTCCCTAAACAAAGTACACTTGACTTACTTGCTAAGGGAGTGCTCTACTCAGCCCTTTCGGTCTATGTACCTTGTGTTTGGTCAATTTAGTGTGTCCTAAATTGCTATATAAATTTTCAATCCGGGAGTCGTAAACTGCTGAAGTGAGGTGCACTATATATGCAAGATAACCGATTTCTTACTTCTTTGTCGTTTTTGATTTTTGGTTTGTTTTGGGGTTTATCTTTTGTTGATTCCCTAATGTGAGATGGCAATTCTAAAAGTCAAGTATGGATATAAGTATTCAAGGCAATGGTGACCTTTAAAATGATTTCCAAACTTCAAAGTTTTCAAAAAGGTTTTAAAACTTGCAATGATGAAATCAATTCCTAAGAGAAAATAAAAATGTACCTATATTCTAATTAAACCAAACAGTGAGCTAGTGACTATGAAACCCAGTATCCTTGCTGCTGTATAAAAAGAAACTGAACTCAAAGAAATTCAAAAATTGCAAACAAAGTAAACTAAATCATATTACATCAACTCATATTCTGACCCCTCACCATTCGACTCGCTCTGGCTATAGGAGGTAATCATAAACAAATTGAGCAATCCGATATCTAATTTGCATAAAATGAAACTAAGATCAAACTACGCATTCATACTTCAATCCCTCACCATTTGACTCGCTCTGGCTATAGGAGGTAACTGAAAATGACATGAGAAATTCAATAACTAACTTGTAGAAAAATAAACTAATATCAAACTACGCATTCATACTTCAATCCCTCATCATTTGACTCGCTCTGGCTATAGGAGGTAACTGAAAATGACATGAGTAATCTAATATCTATCTTGCAGAAAAGTAAATGAACAAAATTGAAAGAAATAAACAGTGTTGGAATTAGAACTAAGAAAATAAATCAGCAGAAGGACAAGATAATTTCATGTCATTAGTCATTATAAAGCTATGTGCAAATGCCCGAGATGTCTATTAGAACCTGAAATAAAGACACTGATTAGTTAACAGGAACGTAAAGGAATAAAGCATGAAACTATACAACAATTACAAAACCTTGGTGTGTACATGGGCCCTCTGCACAACCTCGGCCAATCAGCAATCAACCATGAATTGAACTTATAAACAGTGTTTTCTGATGTATTAAAATGCAGTCATAACATAAGGATAAAGTCATGGCACAATGGGCTCGTAAACAGTCAAAATTACATTCAAAAAGCTAGCTAATATGCGTATGAGAATGCTTTATTTATAACAGAGGATGACACAACTACTTTCCTAAAATCTGCGCTGATAAAAAGACACGTGAATAACCACGTCCAGAAATCTAGCATTATGGTAGCCGTGAAAATTAAATCCAAGGAGGGTGGCTATTAGATTCGGTTCATGGAGCAGTCCATGGGTGTTAGCACGTCTCCTGAGATTTAGGAATTTGCCACGCAAGTCTTCACGTGGTGAAAAACAGAGTTCTGCCACCGTAAAACTCTTAGGTTGACCACCGCTTGACTGTCTTTGACCACGACCTTCTGTGAGGGATTCGGCTGAACCAAGAGGACACAATCCATGTCCACATCATTTGTAACTTGCCCATGTGGCCGGATTCTCCTGTAGACACCTGTAACATAGACTTCAACAAAAAGGCTGCAAAAAGTTGAGCTGGTTGCGGAAAGTGACAAGATTCCGCAGCTGACTGAGCAAAAATCTAGATCAAATAGCAGTCACAAGACATAGTTAGGAAACCATTTTATATGCTCTTTTTAAACTAATATGCAATGATTTGGCAGCTTAGGAGGTCCAGGTAAATGGAAAAAGGCTAAAAAGGTGTATAGGGAAGATGCAAGTTTGGGACTCAACACCTTGAACACATCTAGCAGGTCCTTTGCCACCTCTTCTAATTTTCACAATACTTTTGTGATTTCAGAATGCTTGCATCTACATCTGTTGAAACTGCCTTTATCAATCTATCCTCTAGTTTCTCCAAAGGTTATTAATCTTAGGTCTTCACCAAATCAGCCCTCTAGCATAGATAAGACTACTCCACTATCTATGCTCTAAGGGTCTTCATACTCAACCCTCTTATCACTGATTTTCATACATCAAATCGTTGAACTAGGGTTTTTTTTTACGGTGCTGGAAAATCCACCAATACTAAGGGGGTATCCCCAATATGAAGTCTTAATTAGAACTCACACCATTTAGGATAAGAGTCCCATCTAGGAGTCCCATTCGGGATACTAGCCCGACTTCCATTATGTGTGTTTTTCTCTTGGATATCAAATGTAGAGATAATTGTGAGACCAAGTGTACTATCTCAGAAGGATGAAGTCGAGATCAAACCTCCATTGATAGATTGCAGAACCTGATATAAGAACATAACATCAATATCATGAGAAAAGGCATGCCATTAAGGAAGAATCAAGTAGTCGAGACTAAGACATACACCAAAATAGAGTGCTAGGGTCCAAAAGCGAGTTAGTTCACAATTAATCACTAACATTAACATTGAATAAGAGGGGAAAAGGTTGAAAGCCATCACACCAATTGCATGGAATGAAATAGTTCATAAACATGAAACTAATGTGCAAACTCACATACATAAATGCTGGGTGTGTGATATATTCTTTCCATGTGTCATGGGGTTTGGGGAAATGCCCCAGAAACATAATTATTTTATGCAGACCCAAGGATGGGGGCAGACACAAAGATGGTGGGCGAACCTCCCCATGGTTTTATGCATGATTTTGAGCATAATGGTTTTCTACCCATGGTGTTTTTGTAGATCCGGTCAAGGGAATTATGGTTATGTTTTAATCCATGGTTAATGGATTGAGGTTTATGAATGCTTCGACATGTATATATATGTATTGTAAAATTTAAAGGAAAATAATGAAAAATCAATCTGGTAGTCCCGGTTTTGGAATCCAGGGGAAAATATTTGTGTATATTTGTTTTGTGTTCTTTCCATGGTATACTTTTTTGTTTTAAGAAATTTTTTGCAGGTAATTTATGTACAGGGTTAAAACCGATATTTGGTATCAGAGCCATTTCGGCTTCAAGGGGAAACCTTTGTTGTTAAGAGGTTTTTCTCAAGCCTGTGGTAGACCCTGTTATAGTGGTAGATCTGTGAGGCAGATTCTTGTAGTGAAAGAAGATGGCGAACAGTGGAAATATAGAGAACGATAAATTCAATGGAAAACGTTTTGAGCTGTGGAAGCTCAAGATGGAGGATCTTTTGGTGGATAGAGATGAGTGGATTGTTTTAGATCTAGGTACGACACCAACATGAATGTTAATAGAAGACTGGGAAAAGTTAGATTAAAAGGCAAAGAACACAATATGATTATGTCTATTAGATTCAGTATTGTTGAATGTATCATGGGAAGCTATAACAATGGCTTTATGAGACAAGTTAGGGACATTGTATCAATCTAAGTATGTGGTGAACAAATTGTTCCCGTGGAAAAATATGTATAACCTAAGGATGGAGGATGGATACTCGGTGAAAAAGCATCTAAATGCCTTCAATACTATGGTAAATTAGTTGTTATATGTTGATATTAAAATTTCATACGAATATAAGTGCATCAACCTATTGTGTTCTCTACTAGATTTGTGGAATAGTTTGGTTGTTGCTATAGGTATGGGCTATTGTTGAATTTTAGTTTTGTTGTGCTAATTTCAACTTCATAGTTAAAAACAACTGCTCATCATTTTCTTTATGTGCATAGATTTCCTTATGGTGTTTGTGAATGTAACATGTAAATTTGTCAAGTTTTATGTCAAATTCATGAAAATAAAGTGCTGAACAGTAGCAAACAAATATACAACAAACCATCAAAATGAATACTTAACACATTGTTTTGATGAAGGAGTTCACTCCTCCTGGGCTACATCTCCTTGGTCCAACTTCCATGGCTTGGGCCTCTGTATTAGCTCAAAATGGTAAAAACATGTTGTTTAGAATGCTCTACTACTCTTGAAACCTGCTTCAATGTGCTCAGAACATCAAAATAATACAAGAATGATTCTTTCTAAGCCAAAATGGTCGAAATTGCAAAAGTTATGGCCTCTTCAGTTTTCCCTTGGAAAAGCCCACCAAAACTGAAGAAACTCCAGTTAATCCCGCCAAATTTGGAGAATTCCGAATTTATTGGACCCGCCAAAAGATCCGCCAAGTTAACATACACTTTAATTAAAGATAAACATGGTTTAATTAATCTTAACCTTCAGTTAGCGTGCTAAGCGTGCGGTTAGGTTTACCACTGGCCTCCAATTTTGTGGTGGTGGTCACATGCGTAGGGGGCTAGCCCTCTCCTCCCCCAACCGCCACTGTTTATCACATTAAATATAAATTGTAATCATTGTATGTTAAGAACTGTTGGTGCGACATAGTGGTAAAACTTTGGGCTTGTGTGGGCAAGGTTGCGGGTTCGACTCTACCGACCTTTCGATAAAATTTCACACTACGCACCGATTCTGATAGGCCGTTGGGGAGGGACATGTGGCGGCCTCTGTGCTTGCTACATGCTTCCTTCTCATTGGTCCTCCCCTGTCTAATAAGAAAATACCAATTCATCAACTGTAGACCAATCAATCAAGCACCACTTGGTGTGACCTCATTGGCTGTTGACCAAAACTTTGACATGCATAGTCACCTGCCACATCAACAGTATGGACAGTTGATTGGGTAGTGACTGTACTTTTTTTTCAAAATTCCTCTATTTGGCAAAGCGGACATAAGTCCTATCTTCCTCATACAAACTCCGCTTTGAATGAAACAAGTTTTGTTAGGATCATTTCGCCGAGATAGACGCGGTAATTCAGTGTTTGAGCAATTCTGAGCATTTTTATTTTTGAGGTAAATACTGATCACCTGATCAAGGTAGCAATACAACTACCTTGAAGTTTGATGAAATAGTCTCATCCTTGTTTTTGGAGGAGATGAGACAGAAAAATATGGAGAGCTAGAATGGAGATGCTCTGTCTATAAGAGGACGATCCTAGAACAAAAATATAAGTAAGTCCTCAAGTGGGAGATCTAAATCTCCAAGAAAATCCATAAAGGTATGCTAGAAATGCAAAAAGGAGGGGAACTACAAAAAGGATTGTAGATCTAAAAATCCGTGAAAGGAAAAGGATCTGATGATGTTCCTTATGCAAAGACGAAAACCACCTCAAATGAAGGTAGGGATGTTTACTTGGATTCTTCTTCAAGTACACACATATATGATGAGGTGTGGTTGATTAACTCAGGTTCATCCTTTCATTTTACTCCCCATAGGGAGTGGTTCTGCGAGTATGAGAAATATGATGGTGGTGATGTCTTCCCAGGGGATGACAAGAAGGATAGAATCATAGGACATGGAAAAGTCAAGCTAAAGTTGAAGGTGGAAGGATTAGAACAATTCCTGGTGTTTTTCATATTCCTGCATTGGTCAGAAATATGATTTCTGGAAGCAAGATGGATGATGCAGGTGTAAAAACAATGTTTGAGAAAGATACCTATAAGATGGTTTGGGGAACACTAGTATTGATGTGGGGAGTTCGGATCAGAACTATGTATAAGTTGTCGGGAAGCACTATTATTGATAAGTGTAGCAATTTTGTGATTCTTGAAGGTGGAGAAAAAAATATTCTATTCTCTGGAGAAAAGACTATACTGTGGCATCAAAAACTGGGACACATTGGAGAGAAGGGCCTTCAAATATTGCATGGTAATGGTATGGTAGAAGGTATGTCTAATTTCTCTCTAGTTTTCAATTTATGTTAACATTGTATATATGGCAAGAAAAATTATGTGAGTTTCCCATCTGGCACTAAGAGGGAAAAAGGGATATTAGAGCTTCTGCATAGTGATGTGTTTGGACCTATGTTGGTCCCATCACTAGGGATTTTTTTGTACTATGTATCATTTATAGATGAATTCTCAAGGAATAATTGGATTTATCTCCTCAATAATAAATCTAAAGTCTTTGAAAGGTTTAAAGAATTTAAAGCTCTAGTGGAAAATCAAACAGAGAAGAAGATTAGGGTGTTGAGGACAAATAATGGTGGAGAGTTTTGTAAGAAGGAATTTTAAGAGTTATGTAAGAAGTGTGGTATAACATGACACAAAACTACTCCATACACACCTCAACAAAATGGAGTTACAAAAAGGATGAACATGACATTGATGGAGAAGGAAAGAAGCATGCTCAGTGATGCCAGGTTAGGACAAGAATTCCGGGTAGAGGCAATTGATATTGCATGTTACCTATTTAACAAATCACCTTCACCAACATTGGAGGACAATAATTCACATGACGTATGGACTGGTAAGAAACCCTCTCTCTCACATCTTAGGGTATTTGGCTGTGATGCATATGTACATGTTCCAAACGAGAAAAGAACCAAGTTGGATTGTAAATATGAAAAGTGCATCTTTATTGGGTATAAGGATGGTTTAAAAGGTTATAATATTTGGAACTCAGAAACAAGGAAGGTGGTGTACAATCGAGATGTGGCATTTAGAAAGGTTAAAAATGTTTTTAAACAAGAAACCCCACCAAAGGAACTTGATAGAGTTTGAGTTGAAGGAGGAAGAATTAGACTCTACAATAGAACAATAATCAAAAGAGAAAGAGCCACACACTCTAGTTTTGAGGAGATCAGTTCGAGAGAGAAGGAAGCCAGAGAAGTATAGTGCATCTGCTTTTTGTTAAAATTTTTCTTTATCTATTACTGATGATGATCCAAAAATTGTCAGGGAGGTAGTGGATTCAGAGGATGGAAAACTTTGGAATGAGGCCATGGTTGAAAAAATGGAATCCTTGGAAAATAATAAGGCTTGAGATCTGGTGGAGTTTCCATTTGAAAGGAAAGCCATTAGCGACAAATGGGTGTTTAAGAAGAAGATGAATGTCGAAGGTGTTGAAGAATCAAGGGCAATAATGTATAGTAGGATTCTTCTAGAATTGATAACAAATTTTGAAGCACTTTTACAATTTATCTTTGTTAGCTTGATCTTCTTCTTCTTATTATTAGTGTGTGTGTTTGCTTCATCAAACTGCTACCAAAGCACAAGAACACAAGAACACAAGATGTTGGCTCTCTACCAGGGAAAATTATCTCTCTCTTATAGAGGAAAACCCTAGCTTCTATTGATCAATGCCAAACCATATACCCTTGACAAGAATATCATCCAAGCGCAAGTCAAGCCCTTTAAATATTAATTCCTCTTGCAACACTTCGTCCTCCTCCTTCCAACACTTTGTCTTTCTTCCTTCGACACTTCTCCTGACAAATATAGAGACCTTAGATTGTATGATATAGAATGATCCTTGAAATTTTCTTCCTTCGCTTGAGATGGAGCCTTTCTAACTTAAGGAAATGACCTTATTGCCTCCCAACTGAGCCTTCTTCTCTTTCACAAAGATTGCAAACTTAGAGCAACAATAATGCAACCCTAGTTCTTCGCACATGTGAGGGAACAACCTCACAAGAAGTATGTTATACTTCTCCTTCTTCCTTCGATTATATAGCCTTCTTCCTCATTTGAGTGAGAGGCATTAAAGACCTAATTATCTAGCCCAACTAATGAGATTATATGATTGTGATAGTAGTTCTGTAATGATCGCAGGAAGAGGCTCC
The DNA here is from genome assembly GCA_031772625.1 of Pinus tabuliformis. NCBI lineage: Eukaryota > Viridiplantae > Streptophyta > Pinopsida > Pinales > Pinaceae > Pinus > Pinus tabuliformis. The sequence continues at coordinate 2,023,695,178 of CM062818.1, read as the reverse complement.
TTTCTTCGAACACGTGACTGTAATAGGCTTTAAGACAACCCTATTACACTTCGGTCTTCTTCCTCCTTTCTTCGCTGCCCTTGGAGACTCTTATTTCATCCTTCAATTACCTTTGTTGCCCTTTATCTTACCTTCTACCTTCACTGATTTTAGAGATGATGAATGCTTGACATTGGAGGAGTGGATAACCTCTATATATAGAGGCCTGTCCCTCCTTTAGGCTGACTTGAAGATTGCAGGCCAACTTGCTCTATTTATTTTAGATTGCTTCTTTTGATGGTGCCATTGCATGGAGGAGACTTGACTTTGCTTGGAGGTATATTCTTTGACTCTAATACATAAGTATACCTAGTGTAACATGCCCTTAAGGTCTTCAACATTTATTTTTACTCTTTGACTCACCTATAACACTTTAACATGTGCTAGAACTATTTCAATGAGCAAGAAAATCATTGATAAATATAATAAAAATAATATTTATTTTATTGAATAAATACAAATATCAAAGGTACATTTATGAAGACCCAACCTAGTTACATTTCCTTCAACACTCCCTATGTTGGACACCTAATCCTCTATGGGTTGGTGTGGAATGTGAACAACCATCAGAGTCCAAGAGACCTTGGAATATGGAATCCAACAGTCACTCCAATGTACTATAAATGTATATCATGTCAATAATATATGCAACTCAATGTTTATCAGTCATATTCTGCCTCTGCCATGTATGTGTTTAACATGGTATCAAAGCGGGCGTTCTCTTGCCCTGCTTCATTTTGAGCCACTGATTTTGTGATTTCTATGTGCATGAAGGTTCGGCTATGATTCCTGCATTTGATGAATATCCTATCAACTATATTTTAGCTGTATTCTCTGCCTTAGTAACTCGCATTTGATGAATATCCTATCAGCTATATTTTAGTTGCATTCTCTGCCTTCGTAACTCCTTTTTGACACTTTGTCTATTCTAACCATATGATTTCTGATGCTCTATCCACTCGAAGGCCCTGAAATCTATGCATCACTTATACACATAACATTCTAGCCTCCATACCCACATCGTTGTCTGCTAGTGTGTTTGTTGAACTCTGTTGAATTCCTGTGCATTGAGCCGAGTCCTTCTGATCGATTCATTAATTAAAAACTTGTCTGACTGTTGGTCACCATGGCAGTCATTGTAGCACCAAAAATTTTAATTAGATAGAGCACTGATAGTTGACCAATGAAAGTCATCATCGCTTCAAGGATGAGCACCAAATAAATGCATAGATGTTGGGAGAAGGAGGTCTATTGTACCTTAGGAAACCAATTTCCGGCTGTGCAGAAATTGTGCCTAAGACAATAATAATTTATTATGCTTGTCACTTGTATCTCTGTTCAATTCCTTATTTGAATAGTTTGAAGGACTTGACCTTAAATTCCAAATATTTAGATGACTTAGAAAGTTTCAAAATGCCATGTGATGTTGAATATGAATGCGATGAGAAGAATATGTAAGGAAATTACAGAAAATATGTTGTGTTTAACAGGAACTATTCTCTGTAATTTAGAGGAAACATATGAAAGGAGGTTTTAAATATGGGAGCGCCTTTAAGGATTTTAAGTTCATTTACATCAACAAATAAATACCTGCTGCTTCATTACCATATTTAAAGAGATGAATAAATAGAAATGATGCACAATTGAGAAATAACAAAATCGTACCCAACATGTATGGAAACTCTTGATTCTTTTATTAATCATCTATCTATCAAGTACCAAATAGTGTTGTCTCCAGGTTCTTCAAAATTCGAACCCCTTCTCTCTAAATTTTCCTTTTTTTATACATTATGAGACAGTTGGTAGTCACCAAAACTGTCAAACTACTTAACTATTTCCCTAAATATCTAAAATAAAAATTATTACAGAATATTACACAGAGGGTAAAAGACATTTCATTCTAAAGAACATAAAATAACAAGAAGTAACATAAATTAGAAGATGATGGCTGTTCTCTGTTCGAATCTGTATCTTGAGTCTTAACGGAGCAGTGGATGAAGGGCGGAAGGCTTTGGGAGCACCGCAGGGGGTAAAGAATGTATGGGAGCTTCAACGAGGTTGAACCCCTACAGTGATTTCTGGCCACACATTTTGGTCAACCGTGCTAACGTCACGGTCAATTGCGGAGGTTAAGCTTTGATTAACGTTCGTGCTCATTACTTCCCTGCAATGCACCTTGTAGAAATTCTCACTGTAGATTAACCTGATTATGCAATATAACTAAAGCAAAATACTTAATCTACTTCTACAATCAAACTTGCAGAAGCTTAATCAATTTGAGCAAGATCAAATAGAACACATATAATAGAGAAGAAGAATCAATACACATGAAACACAGAAGAATACTCTGGGGAAAGCCTTAGCTAAAAACCCTGCTATCTGTATTATCATACAAATGAAAATATCTCAGGATTACACACATCTTTAGCTCTCTCAGCTATCCAACTCAAAGTACAATCCCTCACTGATGCTCATAGACAAAATAGACAACTCATATGCCTTCTCCTCTATCCTCCAAGCCTCCTATTTCCTTGTGCATTTTCCCTGGGTGCTCCAGTTGTAACCTTGTGTGACACTGATCTCACACACTGCTCTAACACACTGTAAAACTGCGCAAATTTCAAGGAATGAATTCCTTCTGCATGCAAGAGATTTTCTTATAGGAAAATTCTTGCAATTGATAGTACATTGTCCCTACCTTTAATCGCAACTGGGTCTTTGTATGAACTGACATGCATGAGTTATTTATGAGAGAATATTAAGTTATCTGGAGTACACTAGTTTCATGCATGCATGCATTAACTGAGTGAACTCACAATCAGTTCCTCAAACTATTTGGAACTAAGTTAACTGGACTTAACTCAGTTAACTGAGCTAACTAATTACAACTCAAATACAACTCATCCTTATCTCCTTACTTAAGGTATAACTTCCTTAATTTAAGGGATAACTGTTGCATGACTTCACAAAGACTTCTAGCTTGAATTTCTCCAACTAATTAACTCAAGATGAATTAATTAATTATTTTTCAAGCAGCTGGTGAGACTAAATTCGAATTTTAAGTCTCAATTTTAATTCAAGGACAAATTAAAATTGGAATATTCTTGTTGCCACATTTCAACACTCCCTCTCAACAAGAAAGGGATTATCTGTCACCCCGATCCTGTCTCTATGGAACTCGAATTCACACTTTGACAATGCCTTAGTCAAAATGTCAGCATCTTGCTCCTCAGTCGAAATATACTGCAACAACATGATCCTCCTCGCCACATAGTCTCTGAGATGATGATACCGAATGTTGATGTGCTTGGACTTGTCATGAAATACTGGATTCTCAGAGAGTTTGATACAACTCTGGTTATCACAATAGATCACAGTTGGATCCATCCTCTGATCGGATAAACCAACTAGAATTTTCCGCATCCAAATGGCCTCACATGCTGCCTGACTTGCAGCCATGTATTCAGCCTCTGCTGAGCTAAGTGCAACCGACTTCTGTTTCTAGTTGTACCAAGAAACTACAACTGACCCAAGGTTGAAAATTCCTCCTGATGTTCTCTTCCGATCTAATGGACTCCCTACCCAATCTGCATTGTGAAGCCCTGTAGCTTCACTCCCTCTGTCCGTATGTACCATAATCCATATTGAGATTTATCTCTGAGGTATCTCAAAACATGCTTAGCTGCCTTCCAAAACATCTTGGTAGGCTGAACCATAGCTTGACTCAGCTGGTTCACTGCATAGCACAAATCTGGTTGTGTGTTCACTAAGTACATCAGTGAACCCACAAGCTGCCACAATAGGCTCTACTATTTCTCCTGAAGAAGCATCCTCCTTCCTCCAGTTACTTGCTAGAGGAGTCTGCATGGGCTTGCACTTCTCCATGTGGAATCTCCTGAGTATCTCATTGGAATACTTACCCTGAGACACAAACAACTCCCCATCCTTCTGCCACACTTCCATGCCAAGGAAGCAGTGCATGAGACCCATGTCTTTCATCTCGAATTATCTTGCAAGGTCCTCCTTGCAAGACATGATCAACTGATCATCACCTATCAATATGAGATCACCAACATAAAGAATAATGATCAACTACTTACCTTTTACCATGACGTAATATAGGTTCGCATCCGCTTCACTCTTTGTGAAGCCCAACTCGGTGAAGTAGTTGTCGATCCTGGTGTACCAAGCACGAGGTGCTTGCTTCAACCCGTACAAAGCTCTCTTGAGTTAGCACACATGCGACTCACGATCGAAGGTCTCAAAACCTTCTGGCTGCTCTACGTACACCTTTTCCTCAATCTTGAGGAATGTAGCCTTCACATCCATCTGATGGATCTTCCAACCCATCTGTGCTGATAGTGCCAACATCGATATGATAGATGAGTACCTTGCTATAGGAGCAAAAGTATCATCATAGTTGAGCCCCTCGACCTGTGAGAAACCACCGGCAAAAAATCTTGCCTTATGTTTCTCCACACTACCATCAGCAGCTTGCTTTACCTTGTAAAGCCAATGGGAACTCACAACTGACTTGTTCTCCAGTCTTGGAACCACATCCCAAACACTGTTCCAAACTATGGAGTCATACTCCTCCACCATAACATCAACCCAAATTGGCTGTTGCACTGCTTCCTCAAAGGAAGATGGCTCGGTTTCAACACATTCCCCAACAAGGGCCATGTATCCAGTGTACCTATTAGATGACCTCCTCTATCTGCGCTGAGAAGATGGTTCTCCCACATTCTCTCTCGCATCCGACAACAATCTGTCAGCTTCTCTTGTGCGCTTTCGTACCTCTCTAGAAGACTCTACTTGAGTGGATGTCTCCACTCCCGGAACCTCTACATACGGCTGATCTGCATCAGTCTGAGGCTCTTCCTCCTTAGGAACCAAAACTTCCTCCACATCCTGTAGTTGGAGCTCCCTCTCAAGGGAAGCTTGCATGGCCTTCTGCTCATCAAACTTGAGATCCCTATGAACCACTGTCCTCCGATTGGTAGGAAAGTACACCCGATAGTTATGGGGTGTATTAGTGTACCCCATAAGTATCCCCAACTTAGATGTCGGCTCAAGTTTTTTCTGGGCATCCTTGGTTAAATGGAAATATATTGATGAGCCAAAGATCTTGAAGTGACCCACATCTAGTCTCTTCCCGGAGAAGGCTTCCTCTGGTGTCTTCATCCCAAGAATGCGATGCGGGCTTCTATTATGGAAATAGACCGCTGTGTTGCATGCCTCAACCCACAAATGAAATGGTAGGCCTTGGTCATGCAACATCGCTCGAGCTGCCCCCACAATTGTTCTATTATTCCTCTCGGCCACCCCATTCTGTTGTGGGTTATGAGGTGTCATCAACACCCATTTAATTCCTTCTGCTACACAAAATTCCTTAAACTCTTAAGAGACATACTCTCCACCATTGTCACTTCTCAAGGCCTTGATATTATTCCTTGACTCTTTCTCAACCAAAGCTTTGAACTCACAAAACTTTGAGAAGGTTTGGTCCTTCTTCTGCATGAAATAAATCTGGCATTTACGAGAAAAATCATCAATGAAAATCACATAATACCTTTGTTTCACGGTGGATGCTATCAAGAATGCTCCACACACATCAGTATGAACTTGCTCCAAGATTGCTTCAGCTCAAATGTCTCAATCATTAAAGGAATACTTGGCGTACTTTCCCAAGGTACAACCTTTGCATGTGTCCACTTGCTCAAGTTTACCTTTGGGAAGTCTGGTAGAGATCTGCTGCATTATCTTCAAGGCCCCATGATGCAATTGGCCCAACCGCTTATGCCATAACTTGCCAATGTCTTGGCTTTGCATCAATTCTGCTTTTGAACTCAATGCAACACAATAATCTACCTCTAGCTTATAGAGATTCTTCACTTGAATCCCAATCCTCTTGGTCTGACCCGTGGCTATGTGTCTCAGGAATGCATTTCCTTTACTAAAGACAACATCATAGCCTTTCCTCCAACATCATGACCGATACCAAGTTCTTCTTCAGTTTAGGCACATACCTTACATCAGTCAGGGTGAGAGGGGCTCCATGCTCCCTCTGAAAAGGAACCGTGCCTTCTCCTGAAACACATTACTTTGCATCATCACCCATCTCTATGCGCATCTTGAGGTCTTTCTCCTCTAAGGTACTGAATAACCTTTTATAGCCATTCATGTGGAATGAGGCTCCACTATCTAGATACCAAACGCAACCCACCATCGATGAAAGCATGCATGCGATGCGGGTAAAATCCAATTCGAATTGAGAGGCTAATGCCTCACCTTATGATCCTTTCGAGGATCCCTTCTTGGATTTATTCAATGGGAAATTAGTTGCATAATGGCCCACCTCATGACAATTAAAGCATCTCACTTTAGATTTGTCAATCTTCTTCCCTCCATGAGAAGAATTCGATTTGGAATGGGAAGCTTTCCCTTTCCATTTCCTTGCCTTACTTGCTAAGGCTAGATTTTCTTCATCATCATGCTTAGATGAAGAACCATCTCTTGTGCTCCTCTTGATCTCCTCTTGCATTAGATCTGACCACAATCGTTCCCAATCTGACAGTTTCTCTCTTCCATTCATAGAGTCCTGGTATATTTTCCAGCTCTTTGGAATACCGAGGAGAGCAAGGCTCACCATATCATCATCAGTTGTCGTTATTCCCACACTACCAAGCTCATCTCTGCAGGTGGTGAGCTTGTTCAGATATGTATAAATAGTGCTGCCCTTATCCATCTTGATTTTTCGAAGCTTTTCCTTGAGCGCTAGTTTCCTTTGGTCGCTACTATTCTGATATAGGTCCTTCAGTGTCTTCCACATTGAAAACAGAGTCTCCTTCCCATGGAGACTCGAGACAATATGGTCTCGAACTCCCTCCAGAAGAATCCTTCTCGCCTTCGCCACACACTTCTTCCATTCAGCCAATTCTTGTGCATTAGCTGCAGTTGGCTTGGGGATTTCTTGATCAATGAAATCCTTCAAACCATTGTCTTCTAATACCGCTTCCATGCGATCCTTCCATGCTATGTAATTCTAGTTGCCATCCAAAGCATATTCGAGTCTCAAGCCATTGAATGCCATTGGTGAACTTTGAGGTGTGATAAGAATTCGATTTTGTACCTGCAACCAAGAACTTCAAACTTTGAATTTCCCTTCTCAGTATATTGTTCACAACTCTGATCACCTTTGCTATGATACCATGTAGAAATTCTCACTGTAGATTAACCTAGTTATGCAATATAACTAAAGAAAAATACTTAATCTACTTCTACAATCAAACTTGCGGAAGCTTAATCGATTTGAGCAAGATCAAACAGAACACATATAACAGAGAAGAAGAATCAATACACATGAAACACTGAAGAATACTCTGGGGAAATCCTCAACTAAAAACCCCGCTATTTGTATTATCATACAAGTGGAAATATCTCAGGATTACACATAGCTTTAGCTCTCACAGCTATCCAACTCTCAGTACAATCCCTCCCTACTACTCATAGATAGAATAGACAACTCATATGCCTTCTCCTCTATCCCCCAAGCCTCCTATTTCCTTGCGCAGTTTTCCCTGGGTGCTCCAATTGTAACCTTGTGTGACACTGATCTCACACACTGCTCTAACACACTGTAAAACTGCGCAAATTTCAAGGAATGAATTCCTTCTGCATGCAAGAGATTTTCTTATAGGAAAATTCTTGCAATTGATAGTACATTGTCCCTACCTTTAATCGCAACTGGGTCTTTGTATGAACTGACATGCATGAGTTATTTATGAGAGAATATTAAGTTATCTGGAGTACACTAGTTTCATGCATGCATGCATTAACTGACTGAACTCACAATCAGTTCCTCAAACTATTTGGAACTAAGTTAACTGGACTTAACTCAGTTAACTGAGCTAACTAATTAAAACTCAAATACAACTCATCCTTATCTCCTTACTTAAGGTATAACTTCCTTAATTTAAGGGATAACTGTTGCATGACTTCACAAAGACTTCTAGCTTGAATTTCTCCAACTAATTAACTCAAGATGAATTAATTAATTATTTTTCAAGCAACTGGTGAGACTAAGTTCGAATTTTAATTCAAGGAAAAATTAAAATTGGAATATTCTTGTTGCCACACTTCAAAACACCTTAAAGTACTTATCAAGCTATGGCTTGATCACGCTTCTTGAACCTGCATGACATTTAAACGATGGGTTGGGCCCTCAGAACTTAAAAGAATTAACATTCTAGTTCATAAACCTGTCGCGTCCGCTTTTTCAACGCACCTTTGACTCCCATACGGACCCGATAGGACATAAAAACTGTATTTAATGATTTATCAGGTCCAAGTTTAAAGACAGAACCTGATGACTTGCTGACTCGATATTTGGACCAGATAGGAAATAAAAAATGCCATTAATGATTTATCGGGTATGACTAAAAGATGGAACTTGATTACTTTCTGAATCGATATCCATCGGATCCCGTCTCTTTCGATGGACGGCTGAGATTGGTCTGGACTTCAACGAATTTAAACTATGTTTGATACACTGTTGCGTTTGATCTTAGAAATAAACCCATTTTAGTTAACTATGCGATTGCTGTGGGATCTATGGCCTGTTGATTGGATGACCCAGATCTTGTCACAGGTTTATCACTTTCAAAGCCATTGAAAATATAAAATCAACCATTTCTTTCATATTTTTTTATTTTCTTTCATTTTGTAATAAAACTAAAATAAAAATGGACAATGGATGCTGCAACATCTGGCTCCACCCGGGGATAATGCTTTTGCCACATAAGCACTAAGAACCGCAAATCAATGCCTTTACCTCAGGCATGAAGTCATATATTGCTAATCAATTTAAATTCTATGGAATTTGTACACTGATTTCACTCTGGTATCTACAATGATAAGATGCTTATGCTTCAGAACTTGAAGTAATGCTTGAGGTACTGCCCATTGACAGGCAGCTATAGAGTTTCACCAACAATATTCTCAAGAAGGAAAGTGTTATTGGACCTTGCTTCAACAATCCTAAAAGGGCCATACTAGAGAGGATAAAACTTCCCATGCTTACCCTTATCTTCTCTTTTGTTATCCCATCTTAATACTAGGTCTGCAACTTTAAAGTCAATCTCCTTGGCTTTTCTGTCAAAAATACTTTTCATCTTTGATTGGTACATAATCAAGTTGTCTCTTACCTTGTCCCTATTCTCACTTAGCTCCACTACTTTATTCATTCTTCTTATCAAAGCATTGGGTTCTTCTTTCGCCTCCTGAATCATTGCAATCACAAGCTTCACAAGTTGACTTGGAAACAGATCTTGAGTTGCATATTCTAATTCAAAAGGTGATTTTCCTGTAGAATTTCTTGTAGTCACTCTGCAAACTTTAACTTAGAATCCTAGTCTTTTTGGTTCTCTGCAATAGTTTTCTTAAGGATCTTCATCAAAGTTTTGTTAGTGGATTCAACTAATCCATTTCCCTGCAGATGATAAGCTGTTGAATGGGACAAAATAACATTATACTTTTGACAAAAAGCAATAAACTTACTTGAATTGAAGACTTGAGCATTGTCTGTTATGATTTTGATGGGGCATCCAAATCTGCTGAAAATATTCTCCTCTAAGAACTTCATCACCACCTGATCATTTGCCCTCTTAGTAGGTATGGCTTCTACCCACTTGGTGAAGTAATCAGTAGTTGTGAGAACCCACTTGTGCTATCCACTTGAAGGTGGGTTAATCTCTCCAACAAAGTCCAATCCCCATTGTCTGAATGGTTCCTCTATGAAGATTGGGATCAAAGGCAAGGGAGCTAACCTCTTCTTCTCAGCAAAAAGCTGACACTTTTGATAGCTTTTGACAAACTTATATGTATCACCAAATAAAGTAGGCCAATAAAATCCTGTCTAAAGGATTTTATGTGTAGTAACTTTCCAACTGTAATGTCCTCCACATAACCCCTCATGATGATCTTTGATTGCCTCTGTAAACTCATCTTCTGTTAAACATAGCAACAAAATTCCTATAGGATCCTTCTAGTATAATTTCCTTCCACAATCACATATGGTTGTGCTTTGATCTTTAATGCTCTATACTTTGTTTTATCCAAGGATTTGGGACATGAGACAAATAATGGATTATATGCTTGTACCATTCTGAACATAAAAATTTATACTTGATCTTCATACCTGGATCTGGATTTCCTTCATTTTCTTCAGTTGTTCCTTCATCCACAGGTGTTAGCAAGTTGATTCCCAATGCCTGAAAGTTCGACTCTGTCAACATTTTTTCCAATCCTTTCCCTTCCACCAACTTGTGGGTTTTATGTCCAAGTCATACTCTTGGATCTTGGCTATCCATTTTCCTCTTTTTCCTTCTACATCTCCCTGTACTAATACATCTTTTACTACAACATTTGGCACATAAGAAATGATTTGTGACTGCAGCACATAAGTTCTAAAGGATTTTAGGGCTTTTACCAAAGCATACACCTGCTTTTCAAGAATATTATACTTTAGCTCAGCATCCATGAGAATCTTGCTAAAGAATGCAACAGGCTGCTTCTTCTCTTCATCATTCTTCTGCAGCAAGACAACATCTATTGAATTCAGTGATGCGAATGAAAAAACTTGGAAAGGCTTTTGATAATCAGGGATGATTAGGACTGGAGCTACCTGCAATGCTTCTTTAATCCTGGAAAATGATTCTCTAGCTTCCCTGGTCCATTGCACTTCATTCTCCTTCTTCAGCATATTAGTAATTTCTTTTACAATTTCTCCATAATTGGAAACAAATCTCCTTAAGAAGTTATTTTTCCCAGAAATTTTTGAATACCCTTTTTACTCCTAGCCAGTGGTATTTTTTGCACAACTTGTACTCTTGCTGGATCTATCTTCACTCCATCTCTAGAAACAATGTACCCTAATAGTTTTCCCTCTTCCAGAGAAAAAATGGATTTCTTTGGATTTAAGGAAAGCCCAAATCTTCTACATATTTCAAAATTATTTTTCAGATGGTCCAAGTGTTCTTCATTAGACTTTGAGAAAACAATAATATCATCCAAATATATTACTACAAACTTATCTCCCACAAAAGTAATGTCCATAGCCCTCTGAAATGTAGCACTTGCGTTCATCAATCCAAAAGGCATTCTAGCATACATAAAGGTTCCACAGGGAGTTGTGAATGTACTAGAGAATCCATCCAGCATTGACATTCTAAAAGATGTTGTTACCTTCTGCAACACATGATCCATTTTACGCAATGGATAATTATCTTTCAAGGAAGCCCTGTTGAGATTTCTGAAGTCCGCACATAACCTTATCTCTCCATTTTTCTTTCTTACAGGCAATAAATTAGCCACCCAATCGGAGTACTTGAGTGGAACTATTATTTTGGCATCAAGCAACTTTTTGACCTCTTTTTCAATTGATGGTAGAAGTAGAGGATTTATCTATCTAAGCTTCTGTTTAAAGGGTTTAATTCCCTCCTTCAAGGGGATCTTATGCTGAATAATATTTACATCGTATGTTTTGAGATCCTCATAGGACCATGCAAAGACATCAACATAGTCCTTGAAAAGTTTAATATATCTCTCCTGATAATTAGGTGAAACTCCACTGAATAATTTGACTAGCCTTGGTTCCTCCTGAGTTCCAATATTATGATCTTGAATGTGTTCATCCTGTGAAATTTTTGTTCCCAGAAACTCTTCAACCATAGTAAAAAATTCTTTAATCTACTGATCATCTTCAAAAACTTTCCAATATTTAACATTATTAGGAACAGAAGGTCTGTGCCTCATTTCTACCTCATATCTTAGTTTTGGATTAATAGGAGGCCTGAAGGTACTAGTGGCCACAACCAATGAATCTGCTAATCTGTTCCCATCCCTTGGAATAAATTGACTGTTAAAATCTTCAAAAAAGTTCTCAACCAAATCCAATACTTCATTTCTGTATGCCCTAAGCCTAGGGTGTTTTTTCTGACAGTGATTTTTTATTTGTTTTATAATTAGCTCAAAATCTCCAAAAGCAGAAATTGATTTAATTCCCATCTATTTAGCTATTTGCAGTGCAATAATCAAGGACTCATATTCCGCAACATTGTTTGTTGCTTCGAACTCCAATTCAAAGGAAAAAGGGAACATATTACCTCTAGGTGCAATTAGAAGGAAACCAACACCTATTCCTTCCTTGGAATAGGCTCCATCAAAGAAGGATTTCCACACTCCTTCAGTTTGCAGCTCTGTAATTACATTGGCTGAAGCAAGCTGCTTCTGATTATCTTTAGACAACTCTGCATTATCATGCAGCATGAAGCAAGCAAAGTCATCTTTCGCTTGGCTATATACAGGTGAATTACTTGCTCCATTTTATGTAATTGTTTTTACAAATCTAGTTTCTCTGTACAATCTCCTCTCTTCCCCACCAAAAGTCGGTATAACAACATATGTAAAATCTAGTTTCAGAACACCACCCAATTTAGTCCCCCATGAACTAGATAGTAGCATTCCAAATCTAGCAGGGATATCTACTACTACATCCATGACCAAGCTTCTAGCTGGGATTTGGGCTAGTGACACTACCAGATACTTAATGACCCCCAGAAATTTGACTTTGTTTGAATCAAAAGAGTACAGGTCTCTATAGGGTTTGGTAACTTGTAGATTTAGTTGCTTCATCACTGAAAATGGCATAAGGTTGTGTGAAGCTCTTGAATCAAACATACAATTATGCAGGAGGAAATCATGGATCAATAAGGAAATATAAAAAGGAGGTGTTGAAGGATCTACTTCCTCTACATGTGGACCAAAAACCACTATTGGTTTATCTTCCTGCAAATTTACAGTGTCATTTATATTCACATTTTCTTTTAAATTAATAAACTCAACAATCTCCCTTTGATAAACTGGTGTTTTTGCTAATTTTGTAAGGGGAAATTGAATTCTAACCTTTTCCAACTCTTTAGTAATACTAAACAAATGACCTTGTTTAGCATTCTTTTCATTTTTGTCTTCACCTTTCTTCATGACTGAAATTACTTGGGGAATTGAAATAAGTTTCTCCAGAGGAATTTTTCCATTTTGGTCTTGAGAAGACTCACCTTGAAGTATTTGTGTCTTTCCATTTGCATTCTGTTGTTGCTTTCCTTTATTTACTTGTTTTGTAGGCTGAGATTCTTGTGGAATCGCCTTTGGTGAGGAAGCTGGAACTTGTTGCTCACTTTCATTTTCCTGACTTCTTGATCTTTTCCATGACCTTAAATCATATTTTTTATGTAGTTCTGCCTGCATAAAATTAGATAATTTCTTCCAATATTCATCAATTCTATTTTCATCATAAATGGCATCTGTTTCGGCATATTCATACTCTTCTCCTTCAACACCAAGTTCATCTTCATCTACTGCATATAACATAGAAATTTGATCTTCATGATCCCTAGGGTGCTCTAGTACTTCACTAGGATCTGCTTCTATATACAATGGTGCTTGAATCTCATCTTGTTCTTTTCTCTCCTTTTGCAAGATTTGCAAAGGTTGTCTTCTGTACTGGGGATTAAAGTTCTTATTATATTGTGTTTTCCTATGAGAATTCTTATTTTCCAACTCTAACTTAATCAATTTATCTGACAAAGTTTTAATTACATTACTCATATCCTCTAATGTTTGACTTTGAGAGGATTCTATCTTTGCCTTTCCCTTGTCTTGGATACGTTGTGTCTCTGGTGCTTTGCCTGTAGCCACCAGATTTGCTTCTATCTCTAATGCATTTGTTTGGATCTGATTAAGGGTTTGGGATCTTCTTTCCCTTAATGTGAATCCAAAATTTGACTCAAAAGCCCCTACAAAATTTATTTTTGCACCAACAAGAGGGGGCTTAATTTCCACTGGAAGAATATTATACAATTTATTAAATCTTATGACAAATTCAACTACAGTTTCATCATATTTCTTCTTTATAGCATCAAACTCTGTTAGTGAATAGCCATGGTCTCTTTTTTCTCCCCATCTCTGGGTGAATAGGCATTCCATCTCTTCCTAAGAAGGAATAGAGTTATTAGGAAGCACTTTAAACCATTTTCTTGCTTCTCCATCCAAGGATTGAACAAAAAGTATTAGAACAACATCTAGAAGTTCAACGGTTTTCTACAAAATTACAAAATACTGATACATGATTCTCTGCTGTTTGTTCATCTTCCCTTGTGAAACGAGGAAGAATCTTGAGGTATTCTTGTGGCATTTGATTCAATGGTTGTAGCAGTTGAAGATGTGCATACCTATTCATCACGAATGCAGGCGCTGCCATATTTGCTCCCAAATTTATTGAACCTTGATTACCAACAGATGTGGAACCTGACTGAGGGGTAAATTGACTGTACAGAGGTGGTAATTTAGTTATAGGTTCAGGTTGAAAAATTATAGTAGGTAATGGAAAAGTAACAGACTCTAAGGACTGCTCTTGACAGTTGGGTTCTTGAAATGAAGATGATGAAAAAAGTGACTCTTGGTTAGATGAATGTTTGGGTGAGTTGTTGCCTAATGTAGACAGTGCATGAATCAGTGTAAGTGGGGTTTTAAACCTTCCAACCTTCTTAGAAACTAGCCTTTTAGGATCTGAAAGGGATTGAACCATCTGTTGTGAGGTGTCTAATCTTGTATGGGGTCTTCTTGGAGCCAAAGTTATTGCTTTTATCCAAAACAACCAAAAATTCCTCCTCACTGAACAATAAGAGGAAACTATTGAAAACCCAAGGAAAATTGTTCTTGTCTTCTCTCCCTGGCAGCGGCTCCAATTAATATTGTACCTTAGGAAACCAATTTCCTGGTGATGTAGAAATTGTGCCTAAGACATTAATAATTTATTATGCTTGTAACTTGTATCTCTGTTCAATTCCTTATTTGAAGAGTTCGAAGGACTTGACCTTAAATTCCCAATATCTAGATGACTTAGAAAGTTTCAAAATGCCATGTGATGCTGAATATGAATGCGATGAGAAGAATATGTAAGGATAGTACAGACAATATGTTGTGTTTAACAGGAACTATTCTCTATAATTTAGAGGAAACATATGAAAAGAGGTTTTAAATATGGGAGCGCCTTTAAGGATTTTAACTTCATTTACATCAGCAAATAAAGGCCTGCTGTTTCATTACCATATTTAAAGAGATGAATAAACATAATTGATGCACAATTGAGAAATAACAAAATCATACCCAACATGTATGGAAACTATTGATTCTTTTATTAATCATCTATCTATCAAGTACCAAATAGTGTTGTCTCTAGGTTCTTCAAAATTCGAACCCCTTCTCTCTAAAGTTTCCTTTTTTAATACATTATGAGACAGTTGGTAGTCACCAAAATTGTCAAACTACTTAACTATTTCCCTAACTGTCTAAAGTAAAAATTATTACAAAATATTACACAGAGGGTTAAAGACACCTCATTCTAAAGAACATAAAATAATAGGAAGTAACGGAAATTAGAAGATGATGGCCATTCTCTGTTCGAATCTATATCTTGAGCCTTAATGGAGCAGTGGATGAAAGGGGGAAGGCGTTGGGAGCACCACAGGGGGTAAAGAATGTATGGGAGCCTCAACGAGGTTAAACCCTTGCGGTCATTTTCTGGTCACATATTTCGGTCAACTGTGCTAACGTCATGGTCAATTGTGGAGGTCGAGCTTTGATTAACCTTCGTGCTCATTGCTTCCCCACATCGCACCTTAAATTACTTATTAAGCTATCGCTTGATCGTGCTTCTTGAATCTATATGACATTTAAACAATGGGTCGAGCCCATGGAACTTAAACGAATTAACCTTCTGGTTCACAAACCTGTCGCATCCACTTTTTCAACGCACCTTTGACTGCCATACAGACCTGATAGGACATAAAAACTGTATTTAATGATTTATCAAGTCCAAGTTTAAAGGCAGAACCCGATGACTTGTCGACCCAATATCCGGACCCGATAGGAAATAAAAACTACCATTAATTATTTATCGGGTCTAATTAAAAGATGGAACTTGATTACTTTTCGACCCGATATCCGTCGAATCCCATCTCTTGGGATGGACGACTGAGATTGGCCCGGAATTCAGCAAATTTAAACTGTGTTTGATACACCACCGCGTCGGATCTCCAAAATAAACCCATTCTAGTTAACTATGTGATTGTTGTTGGATTTGTGGCCTGTTGATCGAACGACCCAGATCTTCTCATGGGTTTATCACTTTCAAAGCCATTGAAAATATAAAATCAACCATTTCTTTCATATTTTTTTATTTTTCTTTCATTTTGTAATAAAAATGAAATAACAATGGACAATGGATGCTACAACAAGGTCCATGCTCTGAACAACTCACCTGTTAGCCCCATGGGTATGATAAAAAGGGGTAGCCCAACTGTCGTTGAATAGAGCAACATTTCCATCTGTGAAGTGGCTAGATTCATTTTAAATATTCCTCCTGTAAATTCCCAAGGAAAGTATCCATTATCAGAGCTCCATAGACCGTTATCACTCCCAAAACATTGAAATTCGGGGATGTTTGAGCATCTACGAGAGTGAAAATGATTAAAATGACTACAAGAAGTACAATAGAAACATATTAATGCACAAGATACTTTTGCCTTAGCCAGGTATAAAATCTCCCATCACCATCCCTGATATATTCAAAATTTCTTTGAAGCGTTGTACATTTAACGAAGCTTAAGCTTTGGGTTGATTGTGAATGAACTACCTCGGTGGTTTATGAAGCGCTTTTAAAGCATCGATGGTTTACGAAGCACTTTTAGAATGTTCCAAATGTTATAGTAAATAGTGTACAAAGCTTGCAAAAGGAACCACTATGGGAGATCTTTTGGTAATATCTATAGGAAGAGAATAGTTGAGACAAAGCTTGTAGGGTACTGTCTATGATGTTTTAAAAAAAAACTTCAAACATCCATCCAAAGTATGGCAAGCAGGTTTGAATGTCTGTGCATTGACACATATTCCTATGGGTTAGTGTTTCATTCATATAGTTGAACAACCATTCATTGGCATATGGTAGTATTGTCATATGCTTTGAAGACTGTATTGGTATATATGTATATTATTCGATTGCACTAACTAATGAGTTGAATTTAAGAGAATATCAATATTCATTGAAGAGTGTGTAGAGAATCCTTAAAAAAAAAGGTTGTAAGTTGTAGCTACTATAAAAAAGAAAGAAAGAGGGTTTTGTGCAATTTCTAGCTTAAGATATCATTTATAAGGTTGGAGAAAATGGCAAGACATGATGAAGCAATAGCGTTGCTAAATACTCTAATTCATT